>JBAKBP010009393.1:0-84100 GCA_037953745.1 Lithodes maja
GAGGAGGGAGGGGGGGGGGGGGGGGGGCAGGAGGGGAAGGGGGAGCAGGAAGGAGGCGAGGATGGGGGAAAAGGGCGAGGAAGGGGGAAGGGAGGAGGGGCAGGGGGGGCAGAGGGGGGCGAGAGGAAGGGGCAGGGGGGCAGAGGGGGGGCGAGAGGAAGGGGTAGGGGGGGTGGGGGGTAAGGGGGCGGCGGGCTAACCAAAAATTCGGATCGTGTGAACATAGAACGTCAGGCTGAGATATTACAGCTTCCATCATCTCGAACTTTTTTTTTCTGTTTTTTTATTCTTGAGTTACTCCTTCCTCTTCCTGTTTTCTTTTTTCTTTCAGGAAGTAGGATGGGGTTTGTTTTCGTGTTTAATCCGGCATAATCACACAGCTTTAAGTTACTTGATTGCTTTTTTATTTGTTTCTCATATTATTCTTCCTCGCTTGCTTTTCTCATTATGTTTTTTATTTAGAGGAAATCTTAAATAGTTCAAAAATTTATCATGAAGGGGGGTCTAAGGGGTGAATTTCTAAGTTTGCTGGAGGTCTAGGGAAGACACTAAGAAATAAAGGAATAATTAAATTAATAGACAAAAGAAAAACATAATTAATAATAATAAAAAGCGGCCCATCTCCCCTTAACATTCCCCCCTTGTAAGCCCCTAGTGGTATCAAGGAGATGATCCGGACATTGCTCTCTCTCTCTCTCTCTCTCTCTCTCTCTCTCTCTCTCTCTCTCTCTCTCTCTCTCTCTCTCTCTCTCTCTCTCTCTCTCTCTCAGTAGCCATTCACCTTAGCACGGGGTAATTTTGTACACCCTATCTATCTCCCCTTTCCTTCCACCCACATACCGGCTGAAGTGCCCCTTGTGTTGGTGATGTCATGGCTTAGATGCTTATGTTCTGGGTGTAGTGTCCCGAGTTCGACTCCCGGGAGGACCATACGCTTTCATTAGTTTATTCTAGTGCATTGGGTTTTGTAAGAGAGGGATTAATGTTAGGAATGGTGTGTAACTTGTGACGCATGTCGAGTATGAGCATGCTGTACAGAACGCCCAGTCATGCCCCACTCTCGCTAGGATCGTCAGGGCAGGAACTTTGGCTGTAGTCTGTGTAGAGTTTCCTAACTTAGTTTATGTGAGCCGTTGTACTATAAGTATTATAAATATGTATTTTGTTTTCATCTGAGTCAACGAGTTCTATTTTATATCATTAGTTATAAGTGTTGTGTGTGGGACTTATTGGTAATGATGAGAGGAGAGAGAGTGCGTAACGGGGGGCCCAGTGAGTGCGCCATGCGGCAGGTAGGCCTAACTCCCCTCCTTCCTCCTCCCTCCTCCCTCTCAGTGCGTGGGAAATCCTTTGTCGATCCCAGATTGAGAGAGAATTATTACGTAACGATTGCTAGTGGGCGGTCCTTAGTAGTTGGCGTTATGCTCACTAGAGGGCCGAGTATAAAAAGGGAGGTCCCGCCGCATTTTCCTCAGAACTCATCAGGCAGAGCGACTTCTCATATCCCTTGCAACTATCCATATTCTTCCGACTGATGTGAACTTTCTCTACTCTCTGAACAGCCTATCTTCTTCCCTTCTCGACCCTTTATAACCTCAATGACCCCTTTGGTGCAGATTTAGTCAGCCAAAGTATTATCGCTTGAGTTCTCACGAGATAAGTGCCTGTTAGATAGCCTATTTTTGGAAGGGTTAACTAGAATAGGATTGATTGATGTTTGTTGCACTCGTATATGCATTTCCCTGTGTGCGATTATTCATGTTCCTGTTTTCTGCTGGCTTAGGCAATGCTAGACTGGGATAGGGTTTCTGAGTTGTGATTTCCTATGAGTACTAGGTTGCGGTTGAACCAGTACAATTGCAACGGAGACGTGGAACGCCTAGGTGGTCTTTCTGACTGTGTACCGTGGGAGTTTAGCACTGTGTTGCGAGTGAGGGCTTTTGCCTCTGCCACCCAACACTGTGCTATCTCATTTGCTTGACTTTGAGAGGATCGCCAGGAGAGAACCAGATACTAGTGATCTGGATCTCTCAAGAGAGCATCCCGTCAATTAACGTAATTTGGCCGCACAGTCTTAAGGACCTCGCTAGGCTACGAGCCGCTTGCTCAGCCATTGTTTCCTAACCTTAGATATCCCAGCTAGACTTTGCTCGACCAGCAGATACAGCATAGTATTGAAGCTTCTCCTTATGTATGTTATTGTTTATGCACTATTGATTTCATGTGTGGCACGCTTAGCTACTTCAGAGATTAGTGGCCCACGAGCACAATCTTAGTAGGCTATTGCCAGTGCATTGTCGGAGTACTTCTTCTTAATGTTTGCCATATCCTATTGCTTATTCTTATAATTCTTCTTATGTCAATTTAAAGCCTTTAATTACCAGTGAGTTATTCATTAAATTGCTGTTCAAAATCCGATACTTACTTCTTACGAGTATTCGAGAAGCATCTAACTTTATCAGAAGATTCCTTGCTTGATGCTCGAGGACTATTGTTTAACGTAACGTAATAGTGCCGATCCGAAGTAGAGGGTGGAGGACTTCTTAAGTTCTTAGTTCAAGGGTGGATTACTTCGGCTTCGGCCAACACTATTCTTTAGTGTTGTAGTACTTTCTTCTTTGTTTGATTGTTGACCAGACTAGATAACTCCCGTCTAGTTATTAGTCTGTTGTGTGAAACGCTAGTACCGAGTTCTTGTATACCCCGTTATAGCAGATAGAACTCTGGAGTGTAGTGGCGTTTTTTGTTCGGCTGGCAGTACTCTGGGGTTGGGATCGTGTGTTTCCGTTGTGGCAGCGAGCCATACTCGAGTCCTGTGTAAGAGCCCTAGTGTACCCGAGTGCCCGGTCGTAACAAATGGCGACCTTGCTTAGGATTTTGTGAACAGTATAATTTTTTGCAGAGTTGTACAACATTTGTTTGTTCGTACTTTAGCGTACATATTGAAGAATATTTTTTTTTTTTTGTAAGGCAATTAGGAGAGCATTTAAGAGACTCCAGTTAATTTAGTAATTAGTGCTTACATAAGGGAGTTTAACACTTTTGTCTCGAGAATTCTTTGTGAACTTCAGTATGTCGTGCCCTAGTATTGACGAGGAGCGAGAGATGCCATTTGAGGAGGTGCCGTTAGTAACTAGTGAGGAGGATGCTAGACTTTTTGTGAGTAAGCAGTACCATGTGACGGAGGAGAGGCTGACTGGGGTGAATGTTTATGGCTTGCACCTGATAGCCAAGGTTTTGGGTCTATCCAATGTAGGAGGGATGTCCAAGGGGGAGCTGATTTCCTGGGTGTTGCGTGGGCGACATGGGGTTTCGGAGGAGAGGGCGTTTGGGGGTGTTCCTCCCCAGATCCCCTCTCACTCGACTCCCACAGTGCCGTCCACTCAAGTACCGGAGGTTAGCACCCTCCCACAGAGGGATGAGAATTGGAAGATTGGAGTGCCCTCGGGCGGTGCGTATGGTGGTTCCCCAGTTCTTGCCCCCCCTCCTTCAGTAGTGGCAGCTCCCTCTTCCTGCCTGTCTCCAGATATGATATTTAAACTTGAGATGGCTAAGATTGAGTCTAGGAGGCATGAGAAGGAGATTGAGGCTGAGATTAGGAGACACGAGGCTGAGCTTAGATACGACTCAGAGAAATATTGTGCTCAAATAGATTTAGATAAGACTCGTGCAGAGTCGACAGGGACTCGGATGGGCCGTGAGGGCCAAGTAAGAGAACAGTCCTTGTCTCACTTAGTCAAATTGGTGCCGGCATTTAGTGAAACTGAAGTCACAGAATTTTTTAATCGTTTTGAGAAGAAGTGTAGGGAGCATAATTGGCCTGAAGAGAAGTGGGCAGCTCTGGTCTCCTCAAGACTTACGGGTAAGGGTCTGAAGGCTTATGATGCACTGCCTTTAGAGTCTTGCATTGACTACCCAGAATTGAAGAGAGCTGTCCAACGGGCATACGAGTTGCAACCAGAAACATATCGATTGAAGTTTCGGGGTGTTACAAAGACTAGGGAGGCGACCTTTCTTGAACATGCCCGGGACTTAAAAGATGCACTTGCTAACTGGACACGTTCTGAGAAAGCTGAGACGGCCGAACAGTTGACTGAGCTGTTTCTGCTCGAGCAGTTTTATAAGTGTACTGGTGCAGATATGACTTTAACTATTAAAGAAAAGAACCCTAAAACTCTACAGGAGGCAGCTGAGATGGCTGACCTCCGGCTATCACTAATTCGTGGGTGCGGGTCTGCCCAGCGTAGTGAGGCAGGTAACAAGGGGCGTGATGCCCCACCCCCCCGAGTTAGTGATATACTTTATGCAAACAAGTACAAGAGCTATGATACCAAGACTGACCACAAGACTAGCACCGTCCCATTTAAGAAGGGGCCGGGCCCTTCCCAGTACCAAGGGAAGCCCAGAGGGGAGTTGGAGTGTTATCATTGTCATGAAAAGGGGCACTTTGCAAGAGTCTGTCCTAGCAAACCACCTACAGCAGCTGTGTCTTTGGCCTGCAACATTGGTGTGTCTCTGAAGTCTTCTGAGTTTGCCCGGGGCAGTTCGTCAGAGGCTGAGGCACAGCCAATGCAGAAGCACCTGGGAGGCTCGAACCCTGCTCAGGATGCTTTTTGCGACCATAGAGGGCGGGGTTGCGTGATGTGGGCGGGGCGCAAGCATGGAGTAGAGGTCTTGCGTGATACAGGTGCTTCCCAGACTCTGATGAATAACTTGACTGGCTACCCTATAAATGCGGCTCGGGTGGTAGTGGTGCAGGGTATTAATGCAACTCGGTCATACCCGCTGGTGCGGTTGGAGTTGGAGGTGGATGGTGTGGCACGTGAATTGGATGTCGGGATTGTGGAGAAACTGCCAGTGGAGGGCGTCGACCTTCTTCTCGGCAACGACTTTGCAATGCCCGCTTCTGAGGTTCTACCCTTAGTCGTTGCCGAGAGGCCGGCCGACGTGAGTAGGGAAGAGCGAGAGTGGGTCGAGCGGTGCCAGACACAACCCATGGCGTGTGTTGTCACCCGAGCTCGGGCAGCTAAAGTGTCACAGCCTAGTCCTCCGTCTTCAGACCAGCAGAGGAACGATCAACAGGAGGAGGCTAAAGCTGGAGTTGGTTTTAAGAGTTTTGACTCGGCGGCTCTCCTGGGTGATTCAGTATTGGCCCCTATGTTAGAGTCTGGAGAGGCCCCAGGACCTGTCACAGCTAGTGAGGAGGTAGAGCAGGAAGAGACTCCGGGGCAGCAACGTTGCACACGGAGAGAAAAAAGGGTTGCTCAGTTTGATATTGGGGGAGGACTTGGGTTGCTTCGGAAGCATCTAGACAGGTTGGTTCCCTCAGATATTTGTAAACTGCAGTTGGAGGATCCGGAAGTTCAGAAGTGTGGTAATGGTGCTGTCGAGATTAAACACGAGGACGGGGAAGCATGTCATGTGAACCTGTTGGAGGAGTTTGTGAGGCAACCACCTGAGCAGCCTACTGTCCCTGCGTTGGTCTGCCGCGGCCAAGGTGGAGAAGGAGAGGGGGGCAGTAGGGCACAGGTGGAGGAGAGTAGGGATTGTCATGTCTCGGCGGAGCAGTGGGCGGGGGACACGAGTCTGGTGGCTGTGGAAGCGCTAGAGCACCTGCCTGAGCAGCAGTGTGCAGCACTCCAGCACCAGCTCGGTTCATACCCCACTGGTCGTGCCGAGCCCCTGAGTCTCACAACTCGGGCGGTGCAAGATGTTCCACGGGCAGGTCACGTGACTGTTGAAAGACCGTTAGCCTCGTTGTTTCGGTGGTTTAAGGTGGGCGACGAGGCTTTGGCATGGTTGCCAGGTCAGGGTCGACCCATGGCTGCCAAGGGTGGTGGTCAAAAGGAGGACATGGAGCAGATTGGTAAGGTCGGCTGTGGTATCGCAGTGCCCGGTCGTCGCATAGCCTCCCAATGCTGCTCTAGTCTAATGCAACAGCCCTACCATAGACCGACTGTATCTGGCCATGTCGCTGAAAGCGGTGATGCTGCGCAGGCAGATGTCGTCACAAGGAATGCGGGGGTGCGCATGTACGGTATCGGCGGGGAAGCCTTAGCAATAATGAACTGTGGGAGTGACTGCACAGGTGGTACTGATTGTCCCTCTCATGACCTGGCTGTTCTAGGGACGAAGGTGGAGAAGGAGGGAGACTACAGGTTAGAAGCTGCGGTCTCGGCTGGGTTGTGGGAGGGCACTAGGCATGTTGTTCGTGGAGACAGTGCAAGGCAGTTATTTACTAGGCTATGGCAGTACTTTCGCATGTTTGTTGCTTCTCCAGGCCTGATGTACGGGCTAGAATCCGACATGCAGGCTGGAGATAGTGCAAGGCTCAGTTTAATTCCCTACCGTATAAATCCTGCTCGACAGCCTATGGTGCAAGCAGAGCTGGATTACGTGTGGACGAAGGGTCTGAGGGATAAGGAATGTCGTGAGTGGTCGTTGCTTGTAACTTTGTCCGAGCGTGCTAAAGAGGTATGTGGTTTTGTTGTGGACGGGAGTACCTACCGGTGCAATGTTATGCCTGACGGACTTAAGAATGCACTAGCAACGTTTCAGAACCTGATGAATGAAATTGAAAAGGACGATGATGCGCTGGGGCATTTCGAGGTCTATGTTCCAGCCTATGGTCCGGTCGTTGTAGTTTACCCAGATCATCACCCTCTCAAGATCTTGGACCAGTTTCACAATCGGAATATGAGGCTGACCAGGTGGTCACTAAGGTTATTGGTATATAACCTGGACATACGCCATATTGCCGGTTGTGACAACAGGGTTGCAGATGGTCGTTCAAGGGTATATGATCCTGGGTAGATTGACACACGGGTAGCCTCCTGCTTTAGTTTGAATAGTATTTTGCGCTTGGTGCTTGTTGGCTCGCGGTTGTAGCCCAGCGTATTGGGTCGTAAAGCAGGAGTTGAGCGTTTGGTATAGAAGAAAAAATAGGCTGCCCTTATAGTGCAGCCGGAAAAAACATATTAAAATATAAAAATCATATAAAAACTCTTTTCTTTTTGATATAGATAATTGTATAAGTTTGTCATAGCCTATTGAGTTTGAGTAGTCCACGAACTATCAAACGGCTGAGCTGCTGTAAGCTCGCTCTGGGAGCATGATATTGTGTCTTTTGCTATTGTTGGGAGGAGTTATAAAATGTGATTTTTTTTTTATAAGATGTGTTTTAGTGATAAACTCAGCTTTGTTTTAGTGCCATGCGGTCGCTGGGTGTGAGGGGCTTGATGGGGTTCTGTGTATCAGATTTTAGCTCAGGGTTGAGCAAGTAAAATCTTGGGGGAGGTGTGACGCATGTCGAGTATGAGCATGCTGTACAGAACGCCCAGTCATGCCCCACTCTCGCTAGGATCGTCAGGGCAGGAACTTTGGCTGTAGTCTGTGTAGAGTTTCCTAACTTAGTTTATGTGAGCCGTTGTACTATAAGTATTATAAATATGTATTTTGTTTTCATCTGAGTCAAGGAGTTCTATTTTATATCATTAGTTATAAGTGTTGTGTGTGGGACTTATTGGTAATGATGAGAGGAGAGAGAGTGCGTAACGGGGGGCCCAGTGAGTGCGCCATGCGGCAGGTAGGCCTAACTCCCCTCCTTCCTCCTCCCTCCTCCCTCTCAGTGCCTGGGAAATCCTTTGTCGATCCCAGATTGAGAGAGAATTATTACGTAACGATTGCTAGTGGGCGGTCCTTAGTAGTTGGCGTTATGCTCACTAGAGGGCCGAGTATAAAAAGGGAGGTCCCGCCGCATTTTCCTCAGAACTCATCAGGCAGAGCGACTTCTCATATCCCTTGCAACTATCCATATTCTTCCGACTGATGTGAACTTTCTCTACTCTCTGAACAGCCTATCTTCTTCCCTTCTCGACCCTTTATAACCTCAATGACCCCTTTGGTGCAGATTTAGTCAGCCAAAGTATTATCGCTTGAGTTCTCACGAGATAAGTGCCTGTTAGATAGCCTATTTTTGGAAGGGTTAACTAGAATAGGATTGATTGATGTTTGTTGCACTCGTATATGCATTTCCCTGTGTGCGATTATTCATGTTCCTGTTTTCTGCTGGCTTAGGCAATGCTAGACTGGGATAGGGTTTCTGAGTTGTGATTTCCTATGAGTACTAGGTTGCGGTTGAACCAGTACAATTGCAACGGAGACGTGGAACGCCTAGGTGGTCTTTCTGACTGTGTACCGTGGGAGTTTAGCACTGTGTTGCGAGTGAGGGCTTTTGCCTCTGCCACCCAACACTGTGCTATCTCATTTGCTTGACTTTGAGAGGATCGCCAGGAGAGAACCAGATACTAGTGATCTGGATCTCTCAAGAGAGCATCCCGTCAATTAACGTAATTTGGCCGCACAGTCTTAAGGACCTCGCTAGGCTACGAGCCGCTTGCTCAGCCATTGTTTCCTAACCTTAGATATCCCAGCTAGACTTTGCTCGACCAGCAGATACAGCATAGTATTGAAGCTTCTCCTTATGTATGTTATTGTTTATGCACTATTGATTTCATGTGTGGCACGCTTAGCTACTTCAGAGATTAGTGGCCCACGAGCACAATCTTAGTAGGCTATTGCCAGTGCATTGTCGGAGTACTTCTTCTTAATGTTTGCCATATCCTATTGCTTATTCTTATAATTCTTCTTATGTCAATTTAAAGCCTTTAATTACCAGTGAGTTATTCATTAAATTGCTGTTCAAAATCCGATACTTACTTCTTACGAGTATTCGAGAAGCATCTAACTTTATCAGAAGATTCCTTGCTTGATGCTCGAGGACTATTGTTTAACGTAACGTAATAGTGCCGATCCGAAGTAGAGGGTGGAGGACTTCTTAAGTTCTTAGTTCAAGGGTGGATTACTTCGGCTTCGGCCAACACTATTCTTTAGTGTTGTAGTACTTTCTTCTTTGTTTGATTGTTGACCAGACTAGATAACTCCCGTCTAGTTATTAGTCTGTTGTGTGAAACGCTAGTACCGAGTTCTTGTATACCCCGTTATAGCAGATAGAACTCTGGAGTGTAGTGGCGTTTTTTGTTCGGCTGGCAGTACTCTGGGGTTGGGATCGTGTGTTTCCGTTGTGGCAGCGAGCCATACTCGAGTCCTGTGTAAGAGCCCTAGTGTACCCGAGTGCCCGGTCGTAACAAACTTAATTTATGAAAACTTGGCATTTATTTGGCACCAAGCTATTACCTATCTTGCTTTTTTTTTTTTTTTTTTTTAAAGAGACAATGAACGGAGGCAGGAAAAACACAGATAACATGAAAAGGTCCATGTGCCTAAAGGCATCCTCCATTCATAAAATGTTTGTAACAACTGGATTTAAACATTTGTAGATTGTAAGTTTGTGGAAAGCAATTCGAGGGAAGTGAATTCCAAAGAGTAGTAGCTCTGGGGATAAATGAATTCTGATAAGCAGAAGTTCTGCATTGTGGAGGAGAAAGTGTAAATTCATGGGCGCTCTCAGCTGCCCTAGTTCTACGGGGAAAGATGTGGAGAGGCGGCACAATTGAAGCAAGTTCCTCGGAACAATTGCTGTGAAAATATCTGTAGAATAATGCAAGGGATGCAACGTTTCTTCGTATGGATAATGTAGGAAGGTCCTGTGTGATTGCAGGGTTATTGATTAATCTAATAGCTTTATTTTGAATTTTGTCCAACTGCCTCAATGAAACCACTCCACTTCCACTTCTTACAACAAGACTTACGAGTACACTCAGGAAATTAGTCTGGAGTTCACTCAGATTAGCGGAAAATTTAACAAAGTGGCTTAATTGTGCATTGATAGTACAAATTCCAGCTCTATCTCTCTCTCTCTGTGTATATATATATATATATATATATATATATATATATATATATATATATATATATATATATATATGAGAGAGAGCGAGAGTGTGAGTGTGTGAGAGAGAGAGAGAGTGAGTGAGAATGAGTATGAGTGAAATCCTCTCTCCATTCAAACACAAAGTACTCCACAATTAAGCCGGTATCACACGAGTGCTTTTTTAGTCAACATTCGATAATCAAAAAATGTCTGGCAACATTTCTGGAATATTTTGCACTGGTATCGGAAACTAGACTGATGGTCGATGAATTTAGGTAACCGAAATACTTAAAATGTTGACCTCATCAGCTGCCAGACCAGTGTTGAGGGTAAATGTTGAGGGAAAAAGCACTCATGTGATACCGGCTTTATGCACCCTATATCTCTCATTATTGTCCTCTCTCTCTCTCTCTCTCACAGACCACAAAACACACACTCCATTATCTCCCCCTGATTCGCTTCTCGAGGCCCATAACTCTACTAATCTGTTTTACCGATCATGCAGCTCTCCCCTCCTTCCCTTCCCTTCATCAGCTTATTGTTCCCTATGCTGCTGTGATTGGGCCTTAACTCTCTCTCTCTCTCTCACAGACCACAAAACATACACTCCATTATCTCCCCCTGA
This sequence comes from Lithodes maja, assembly GCA_037953745.1. Classification (NCBI taxonomy): domain Eukaryota; kingdom Metazoa; phylum Arthropoda; class Malacostraca; order Decapoda; family Lithodidae; genus Lithodes; species Lithodes maja. The sequence continues at coordinate 10,458 of JBAKBP010009393.1, forward strand.
TTCGCTTCTCGAGGCCCATAACTCTACTAATCTGTTTTACCGATCATGCAGCTCTCCCCTTCCCTTCATCAGCTTATTGTTCCCTATGCTGCTGTGATTGGGCCTTAACTCTCTCTCTCTCTCTCTCTCTCTCTCTCACAGACCACAAAACACACACTCCATTATCTCCCCCTGATTCGCATCTCGAGGCCCATAACTCTACTAATCTGTTTTACCGATCATGCAGCTCTCCCCTCCTTCCCTTCCCTTCATCAGCTTATTGTTCCCTATGCTGCTGTGATTGGGCCTTAACTCACTCTCTCTCTCTCTCTCTCTCTCTCTCTCTCTCTCTCTCTCTCTCTCATTCTGCTGAGGGACTTCTTTCCCAACTTAATTTTATGCCAACCAACGGTTGGAGGGAGAGGTGGGTGGGGAGAGAGCCTTCTTCTTTGCTATCGTTGCCTTCCACTTTGTAGCAAATTCTATTTAGCATTAAGTCCGGACTACCTAGTAGGGACCGCAAGGTCTGTGTAGTTGTGTATCTATGTAACTAAGTAACTCTTTATCTCTCATAATAAGGAAAACTGATGACAAAATCCTCTTTTTTTTACTCCGAAGACGCTAGCCAATCATAGGCATTATTTTCTCGCTACTCATCCAATCAAAACTCACCTCTCCATCAGCCGCCCCCACCCCCTCCACCCCCCACCTATATCTCTTCCCCCGACAACCAACCAATCAAGGGCTTTGTTTACCACTTCTCAGCCAATAAACACCCCCCCCCCCCCCCAACACCCCCATAACCCCCTGTGGCCCTACTTCCTTGCCCGTTAAGGGGGGATGGCCTATTTATTTCTGCATTTATATATTTTTTTAAGTTTTTTTAGTTTCCTCCCTAGACCTCCATCAAGCTTAAAAACATACCTCCAAGACCCTCCTTCAAGATATATTTGTACATTTTTCGATCGAATAATTTACAGGCCAAAGGCCAGTTCCTTTTAAATTACAGGCTCGCTGTCGCTCGCCAGGAAAATAATCAGACACCTAAATGACACAAAAAGTGTTAATTTCCAAAGAAATGGGGCGAAAGGACTTCAAATGGGCAAACTCATGGGCCGAACGTTATAAAATCTGAAAACTAATGGGGCTAAACATGAGGAAGAAGGAGGACCAGAAAAACGACCCACCTACCGTTAATATCTCATTCTCGGGAATCTAATAATGTTATTATGAGAACGGGAGGGGGGGGGGGGGGGTCTAGTGAACCTGGCATTAAGGGGAGATGGCCGTATATATTTGCATATTAGTTTCCTCCCGTGACCTTGAGATGGTTCGCCCATATGGAACGTATGGGGAGCGAGGGAATGACTAAGAGGGTGTACGAGACCGAGGTGGAAGGACAGAGAGGGAGAGGTAAACCGAAAGAGAGGTGGATGGATGGAGTGAAGAAGTATATGGATGAAGGCGGTGCTGGCTGGGAGGAGGGGCGTCGACTGACTGGGGACAGAGGTGCATGGGGGCGTTTCGTTCACGGTCACCCCTTCGAGGATCACGGCGTCAGGCAATAGATAGATAGATAGACCTCCATCAAGCTGTAAAAAACACCCCCGGGACCCCCCTTCAAGATATATAACACCCCCGGGACCCCCCTTCAAGATATATAACACCCCCGGGACCCCCCTTCAAGATATATAACACCCCCGGGACCCCCCTTCAAGATATATAACACCCCCGGGACCCCCCTTCAAGATATATAACACCCCCGGGACCCCCCTTCAAGATATATAACACCCCCGGGACCCCCCTTCAAGATATATAACACCCCCGGGACCCCCCTTCAAGATATATAACACCCCCGGGACCCCCCTTCAAGATATATAACACCCCCGGGACCCCCCTTCAAGATATATAACACCCCCGGGACCCCCCTTCAAGATATATAACACCCCCGGGACCCCCCTTCAAGATATATAACACCATTTATCGGTAGAAAAAATGTACAAACTTATCTTGAAAGGGGATCTAGGGGGTGTATACAAGTTTGATGGAGGTCTAGGGAACACACGAAAAACCTCCCGTTAACGATCAGCAGGCAAACGATTGTGAGGGAGTGATTGTGTTTGATTGTGAGGGAGTGATTGTGAGGGAGTGATTGTGTTTGATTGTGAGGGAGTGATTGTGAGGGAGTGATTGTGTTTGATTGTGAGGGAGTGATTGTGAGGGAGTGATTGTGAGGGAGTGATTGTGAGGGAGTGATTGTGTTTGATTGTGTTTGATTGTAGCCCGCGTGTCGTCGATTGAGAAACCTATAATGCCTGATGATGTCTGATTATCTATTATAGATCTAATGATGGGGGTGTGGGGTGGAGAGAGGTGGTGGGTTTGTGGGAAGGTGGGGTTTGGTGGTGGGGAGGTGTGGGGGATGGGAGGTGGTGAGAAGGGTGGTGGGTTGGTGTGGGATTGTGGGAAATGGGGAGGTGCCTGTGAGTGTGGGTGGTGCCTGTGAGAGAGGAGGGTTGTGGGTTGTTGTGGGAAGTCGGGTGGTGACTGTAAGTGTGGGGGTGAGGAAGGTGGTGGGATTATGGGATTGTGGAAAGTTAGGAGGTGGGGAGGGTGGAATGGGGTGGGTTGGTGTGGAAAGTGGGGTTACAATTATGTTTGTGTCTGTGTTTCGTTACTCCTCGAAATTGGCTAAACAAATAAGGGGGTAGGGTTCATTTGTGAGTCTCTTTATTTATTTATTTACTTATTATTGTGTTAGTTATCTCCCTAGACCTCCATCAGGCTAAACAAATTATCCTCAAGATCCCCCTTCGAGATAAATGGGTACAGTTTTTGGTTGACAAATATCTCCAAAATTACAGACTATCGCTCACTGGGAACAAATCGACACCTAAATGGCACGAAAGGTCTTGATATTGACAAAGAAATGGAACAAAAGGTCTTAAAATCGACAAACCAATGGGGCGACCGTCTAAAAATCTCAAAACTAATGGAGTTATACATGAGGGAAAAGAAGGTTAAGAACATAACATACCTCTTCCTTAAGCTAACCATTTTCACCGTTCTCGCTCTCCATGTATCATAATTGTGCTCGACCAATGTGTGTTGTATCTATCTATCTACCTATTTACTCAGGCCCAATCCCCACTATGAATTATATAAGGTACGGTACTAAAACTCCCGCGTGTAATCCTCTCAGGTTCGTCGCGCTTACATGTCCGCTCTAATTCTCGCGGGAAAAATACTAATTCTCGCGGGAAAAATACTAGATGGCAGAAAGTGATATACGCTCGTGTGAGAGATGTACAACTGGGGGAGGAGTTTAAGGGAGATCTTGTTTATTTCTTGATTTCTATATTATTATTGTTATTATTATTATTATTTGTATTATTATTATCGTATGCGAGATGTACAGTACAACTGGGGAGGAGTTTAAGGGAGATATGATAATGTGGGTTTCTGATGGATAGAAAGTATGATTAATTTGGTTTTACGTATTTATAAATGTATTATGACCGTATTTTAGCTGGTAATTCTGCTAAATATCGAAGTCTACAGCTCCAACTTCCTTATAGAACGAAACTCGCAAGTAGTCAATTGGCCGATACTTGACAAATGGAGAAAGAATGGAAAGTGTACAGTAGATTGATTGAGTTTGCAGTTTTCTGGCAACATTTCAAGAATATTTTGCACTGGTATCGGTAACTAGACTGATGATAGATTAGTTTAGATAACCGAAATACTTTAAATGTTGACCTCATAAGCTGCCAGACCAGTGTTGAGGATAAATGTTGAGGGAAAAAGCGCTCGTGTGACACCGGCTTTAGTGTTTGCTGACGATACCAGGCCTGATTGGCGAGTCAAAGAGAAACTAGTGAGACGCGACAGATTTTTTTTTTTTTTTTTTTTTTTTTTCTTCTATATTCCAACTACTCCCTCTCGGGCATAGGCTGAGAGCCTGTACATTCCACCGCTCAACACGGTGAAGCCCGTGAGGTCTTGTTCCAGTCTGGGGAGTGAGACATGTGAAGCAACCATCATGGCTCGAAGCAGCTCCATCTCTGAAGCGGCCGGTTGCTTCGCTCAAGTGCTTCACCGTCTCACCCTCCAGACTCAGACCCTCACTCTCAGAACGCCACCTATTGAGCAGTGAACTCACTAGGCATTGTCCCCCTGTAACATATTTTGAATATGGGAATATTCATACAGTGTTATTTAATCAGGGAACAATGAGGGTATTTTTTTGGCATTTCGGTGGGCTTTGTGATAATGCACTGATACTAGGTACAGCACAAATTCAATCCCAATAATATCTTCCCATTGATATATCGGGATTTGAACCCGGGTCCATTGGATTACCAATCCAGTGGCATGACCACTCCACCACACTTTAGGGCAATATGCGTGAAAAAAGGAGTTAAGCCGGAGTCACACGAGCCCTTTTACGAGCAATCTGTACGGGTAATTGCGGTCTAGAAGCTTAAAAAATAACTATCTATCTATCTATCTATATGCTCAGGCCCAATCCCCATTTTGGGGGTAGCCGACTCAAGACAGAGCAAGAACAGGGAAAACACAAAAACAACATAAAACAACAAATAAACACAGATAAAAAACACAAACTCACACACATCCAGGTCACCCAGGAGAAAAAATAACACTTTATTAGAATTCAGCCGCCTAACATAATCTAACTTCAGCCTAGTTTCCGATACCAGCGCGATAAAGTCCCGAAATAATACGAAAACAAAATGTTGCCCAGGGAAAATTGACGGAAAAAGCGATCGTGTGACAGCGGCTTTATATAAGAAGTGAGATAATGAGGTGTAGTAGAGGATGTAAAATTATATGTTGATTAAATGATTGATTATATAAAGGCATCACCGACTTAAAATAACTGGGTATTGAGACCTTAGATTATTATTAGGTCAATATATAATTATAGATAACAGTCGGCTGATCAAAATGCTGGTATATTTACGTAAGCCGATTGGTTTTAGACCGCCAAGAAAAAAATCGACACCTAAATGGCACGAAAGGTCTTTATATTGACAACGTAATGGGGCGAAAGGTCTTAAAATCGCCAAACTAATAAAACGAACGTCTTAAAATCTTGAAGCTAATGGGGCTAAACATGAGGGAGAAAAGGCAGCTACCTCCCTCTCAATAGGTCAACGTCCGTAGATAACAGGCCGATTGGTTTTAAAGCGACTACACATTGCACACGCACAGACTCAAACAAAATATCAAACCATATGGCGTAAATTAAACAAAACAAGCAAACCAGGAACCGTAGGATAAAATGAATTAATAATTGTCTGTTGGTTTAATTTCCAACATATTTACGCGGGTCAAAGCTCAATGGTCAGTCGTGTGGCTTTAGTTTATGTATTGAATACACACAGACGAGTACAATGAATCAAATATCAAAGCATAAGGGCCTAGATAGATTAATATCAAAGCATAAGGGCCTAGATAGATTAATATCAAAGCATAAGGGCCTAGATAGATTAATATCAAAGCATAAGGGCCTAGATAGATTAATATCAAAGCATAAGGGCCTAGATAGATTAATATCAAAGCATAAGGGCCTAGATAGATTAATATCAAAGCATAAGGGCCTAGATAGATTAATATCAAAGCATAAGGACCTAGATAGATTAATATCAAAGCATAAGGACCTAGATAGATTAATATCAAAGCATAAGGACCTAGATAGATTAATATGAAAGCATAAGGACCTAGATAGATTAATATCAAAGCATAAGGACCTAGATAGATTAATATCAAAGCATAAGGACCTAGATAGATTAATATCAAAGCATAAGGACCTAGATAGATTAATATCAAAGCATAAGGACCTAGATAGATTAATATCAAAGCATAAGGACCTAGATAGATTAATATCAAAGCATAAGGACCTAGATAGATTAATATCAAAGCATAAGGACCTAGATAGATTAATATCAAAGCATAAGAGCCTAGATAGATTAATATGCAGAGAATCATTGGTCAACATAATTCATAGATACCTGTTTGCTGGTCTAATATCCTAATGGGTATATATATATATATATTGAATACACATAGACGAATACAATTAATAAAATATAAAATCATATGGACCTAGATTAATTAATATGTAGAGAATCATTGGTCAATATAATTCATATATAACTGTCTAATGGTTTTAAGGGAGCTCAGACGGTATTGTGCAGCATAATTTACTGGTTCGGCTCAATGGTTTAAGGAAGGGGTTTAGTTTGCTCTCTAAACCTCCATCAAACTTAAAAAAACACCCACAAGACCCCCCTTCGATATAAGTTTGTAAATGTTTCGGTAGAAAAATGTCCTGACCGAAGGCCGGTTACTTCTATAATCACAGGCTCGCTTTCGCTCGCCAGAAAAAAATCGACACCTAAATGGCACGAAAGGTCTTAATATTGGTAAATAAATAGGGCAAAAGGTCTGAATATTGCCAAACTAATGGGGCGAATGTCTTGAAATCTCATAAATAATAGGGCTAAACATGAGGGAGGAGGAGGACTCGGAAAAACTAACTGCCTCCCCTTAATATGCAGAGAATCATTGGTAAAAATAATTAATAGATAATTGACTACTGGTTTTAATATGCAAAAAATAATTGGTCAAAATAATTCATAGATATCTCCCTGGTGGTTCAATTTCCCACATACCGTATTTACGTGGTTCAATCTGGAAGCTTTAGTGATTATATTTATTGAATACACACGGTGAATAACTAATGGCTCACCGCTCCACAAATACGACCTGGAGCGAGAGAGCGAGAGCGAGAGAGAGAGAGAGACCTAATAGCAAATAGATCGTCCAACCTCCGCCATTTCGGTGCCATTGGTGTCTTTAGCTGCTGCTTCTTCTTCTTCTTCTTCTTCATCTTGTCTATGTATGAATGAGACAAAAGGCAGGCTGCCTATAATGGGTGTCTCCTCTAAAGTCAAAAGAGTGACAGAGAGCCAAATTCAAAGAACGTTGAATATTTGGATATCCATAATGGGAGGTTTGACGTACCTCCCAACCTACCAAATAGGAAAACCTACTATTTGGTAGTAGTCTTGGAAAATCCAACGTCAAGGCTATTAACCTAATTGCAATGACGACTTGTCTATTTTGACTGCTATGTCGTCATTCCAACCGCGGTTAAAAAGAAAACGTCTAGAGTCTACTCCTTATCTTGCTCTAGGAGACGTTGTACATTAACCAAAACTACCACCGAAGGTGAAAAAAGCATAGAAGAGAAGAAAAAGGGGTTTACCTTAGTTACCGCTTAAGGCCCATCCCGTGTTCCGTCATGTGCAGATCCCTGTCGAACGTGCGCATGAGCGACCCTCTCTTGTCATCACATCTCACGTCAGCAGAAGAACGCGGATGGGCAGGGGTCCGGCGTGAGGGAGGGTATTATGTACGTTGGATTTTCCAAGACTACTACCAAATAGTAGGTTTTCCTATTTGGTAGGTTGGGAGGTACGTCAAACCTCCCTATTTGTTAGTAGTCTTGGCAAATCCAACGTCAAGGCTGCATAACAAATAGGAGGAGGACATCCAAGCCCAACCTACCAAAAAACCAATGCATAAGACAAAAGTATGAATGACAAAGAAACACAAGTTAAACAAGAGAGTTTAATAAAAGCGTGAAAAACTGAGGAGTAGCTAAAAAGAGCAGTTTTAACACGTGCCCGTCATTCATATTAATGCAAAACCATAGACTTGTCTTAAACCAAAAAGCACTGTACAGAAAATCCCTTTTCTTCCAAATGAACAAAAAAACAAGGAACACAAACTGAAAATACCATTTTCAAGGAGGCAAAAACACTTATGTACTGTATACATAAAACATAATCCCAAACTTGTAATCCAGTGTTGCAAACCCGTACACCCCCCCCCCCCCCCTTTGTCATATATAACAAAGGAAAAGAACGAGGGACAAGGGGGGAAGACCAGGGATCGTCGCCAGAGCACCAGGAAACACGACCCCCGAGAGCAAGCACCAGCCGAGGGGGTCGAACACTGGACACGGAGAGGTAGGAGGAGATGAAGGAATCGATAGAAGACCCACAAAACCGCTGAGGCGAAGGCAGGTAAGGATCGACGTGGCAGGAACCGGAAGGAGGCAGCAAAGGATCTGACATCGTGCGCAGAACCCCTACAAACAGGGCGACGGGCACGAACGGTCCGACAAACGCGGCGGCCCATCTGCACCTGCGAGAGCCTCCCACCTGTCCGAGGAGACACCCACACAGCAGGACCCGAAGGCGGCGCCACAGACGCAACAGAGGAGCGCAAGGCCGACACCGGGCACAACACATGGCGAGGATGCCCAAGCCGGAAAGCCTGGACGGCGAAAGGCCGGAAAGCGGGGGCCGCCCTCCCAAGCGTGGTAACAAAAGGAGGGGAGGAGGCGAACGAGACGCCATGCAAGGACGGGGAGAATCGCACGCAGTCCCGGGGCCATGACAATGCCGCTAGGGCAGACACCCGAACCCCAGTGGCCAGAGCGACAAGGAAGAGCGGACGCCCGAGCAACAGAACCGGCGTAGCGGCCCTTGTAGACGTGGGTGAAGCCAGAAGGACAAGAACCCGCCCCCGATCCCACTGCGGAGGGACCTGGCGCGGAGGAGGTCGAACCCGGAAGGCAGCCGTCAGGAAGGAATCAAGCTCCTGTGGCAGAACGACCAGCCCAGCGACGGACCCAAAGAACCCCCGGACGGCAGACAAGCGGGTACGTATAGCGTCGACTCGAAAGCGACGTGTACGGAAGAGGCGAAACAAGGAGCGTAGGACGAGGGAAGGAGAGCCAACTGGCAGGCGAGTGGCCTGTAGCCACCAAAGAAAAGACCTCCAGCGGGATCCGTAAGGCCCCCAAGGAGAAGACGGCCAGGAACGCTGCAGGAAGTCAGTCAGGGCCCGGCCAGGGCCCGGCCGGGGACCGGGAGCCACCGTGCCACATGAACAAGCACGATGCGAAGGCCAACGAGGCCCGCAGGTCCCCAACCGAGCCCAAGTGGAAGCCGGAGACAGGTAGAGGGACCGGACTCGGGCACCACCGCGGCAACCGGGCGGACCAAGCCCGTGCCGGCCACAGAGGCGCGAGGAGCCAGACGCAGCCGTGGTACAGCCGCAGCCTCGCGAGGACTGGGCACAGCAACAGCGCGTCTGGGGGCGGAAAGATGTATATCGACCGCCACCTGTACCAGGCCACCATGAAAGCGGCCGGACCCCCCCCTGGAGCGCGAGGCCGGAGGGAGAGGTCCAAAGGCAACTGGCGCGGCACCCCCGATGCGAACAAGGCGACCTCCGGAACACCTCAGGAAGCCGCGAGGTCGGCGAACACAGTCCGTTGCATCGCCCATTCAACAAGAACGCCCTGCCCTCCCGACAGGGCGGCCGCCCACAGGGTGGCAGGCCCGGGCAGGGAGGAGGCAAGCAAGGAGAAGGGGTGTCGGGCCGCGAGAAAGAACAACTCCACCGAGACCCCCAATAGAGTCAACGACCTGGAGGACCCCCGCAGAAGGAAACAGGGGACAGCCTGTCTGAGTGTCTAACCCGAAGGCCACCGACTGACCCCGAAGGGCCAGCGCGTGGTCCCGCAGGAAGAACAGAGGAACCAACAGTCCGAGGGCATAGACGGGTAAGTGGAGGGAGACCCACCCATCTGCCGGGAAGTGGACGTCCCAGGTTCGATCGGGAACCCCACCCAACCACGCTCGACGTATCTGTGGCGACCCAGACCGTCGGCGGGGGGGCGGACCAGGGCACAGCCGCAGAGAGCGAGCCCTGAGCAACCCAGAGACCGAAGCGTCTGCGAACGGTACGCAGGAGTGGCAGGAGCCGATCCAGAGGGGCAACGGAAACACCGCGGGGCCCATGAGGAGGAGGCGGAGTAGCCAGAGGCTCCCGAAGGGAAGGGGCAGAGCGGCCCAAAGCAGCGAACCCACGAACGAGTCCCAGAGCCACCCCAGGAGGGAGACCGAGTGCAACACGGCGAAGACCTTCCACCGAAGGTGCACCGCGGCCGGCAGACCCCGGGTCACCGTAGCGCCGGACAAAACCCATGCGAGACCGACCCATGGCACGACACGCGACGGGGTCAAGCGTGAATCGGGAACATCAAAAGGGGAACCCTAACCGTGCGACGGTGCGAACGACTGTGAGGGCGTCGCCAACGCACAGGCCTAGGGCTTCGGAAACCACCAACCAGTCGGCCAAGGAAAACAGGAGCTGGAGCCCGCTCCTGAGGAGAGGACCCAGAGCCTGCCCCACATGTGCGGAGAAGATCCGCGGCGCGATGTGGAGACCGAAGGGAAGGCCGGCGAACAGGAACACACGATCGGAAGTCCGAACGGCCAAGAATCGCTGGAAGAGAGGATGGAGAGGAACGAGCCAAGACGCATCCTGGAGGGCCAGCGACACAACCCACAACAGAGGGCACAGGGCCAGGCGTACCAGGGGTACCGGCAGCACCCGAAACCGTGTGTGCACGACGCGCCCGTTGAGGGCCGACAGAACCACCATCGGTCGCATCGCGTCGCAGTTCGTCGACGGGACCAGAAAGACACGGGAGAGGAAAACCGGGCGACCGGCGGTCAACTCCCTCGACGCTACCCAGCCCGGGCATGGAAGTGAGCACGTGGGCCACCTCCGAAGAGATGGGCCGGCGTCGGTGACAAGAGCGGAAAGGGGGTCGAGACGTCCACCACCAGGTGAGACCCCACCGCGCAACCCGCCGCCCCCAACGTCCCTCGCGGCAACCGAGGGGCGCAAGGGCAAAAACAACCCGAGGGAGCACCCGAGAGGAGGGGAGCGACCCGGTCGGCCAGGCGAGAAGGAGAACAAGGAGGCCGACCCAGAGAACTACACATTGTGTTGACGCGGAGGTACCCTCGGGACGGGCCGTGCGGGCACGAGCGCCACGTCGACCTCTACCCCCCCCCCCCCCCAACCCCGGTGAAAAGGGCGGGCCACCCCAACCCCAGGCCGGCGCGGGGCAGACCACGTCGAAGGGCGGCCGGAAGTGGAAGGCCGGCCAGCCCCGACACAGCGGGGATGAAAGGGGCAAGAACAGAAGGGCGAGGCGGAATCGACGCACTGGCCTGCAACGTCCCAGTCCTGCGGCCGCGCAAGGCGGCAGCACCCCGAAGAGGACCGGCAGAAGGACGGGACTGAGAAGACCCCGCGTGCGACACAGCACGACGGTGCGTGACGGAAGCAGGGACCGCAACGACACAGCGCGTCGTCGCGTGTCGGAAGCAGGGGCCGCCGACAGAGAAGCGAGCATACCCAAGCAACCAGCTGAAACAACCCCGACGTATATAGCGCAGAGTACAACAAACCCTGACGAATATCCAAGGGGGCCGGCCGGCAGAACGAGGACCGCACTGTCGGGCGGCGCCGAGTTGCCGCGCACAAAACCGCCTTCAGCTCGGGAACCAAAGACACCGCGAGCCGAAGGTGGACCCGCAGAACGCGGTCCAAACCCTCGCGAAGAGCGCCTGGCGCAGACGCCCCGAAAAGCCGCAGGCGGGGACAGACGGCTGGAGGGAACCGAGAGACAAGACAAGAAGTCCGTCACCCTCTGTCGCAAGGGAAAAACCGTGGCGACAGAGGCCTGATCCGGGTGAGAGAAGAACGGGGTAGCAATAGAACAAAGTTCAAGAATGGGCGCGCCCATCCAGGACCAGAATGCGCCGGCCAACCCGCCGACAGACACAAGAGGAGGCAAAAGCAGTGATGACCCCAGTCCAACGTCAAGGCTATTAACCTAAGGGAGGGACCGAAGGAGAGCCGTCGACGGAACGGTGTGAAGGCGAAGGCCTCAGCAAACCAGGCCTCCAAGGGGAGAGGGCGACCGAGCATGACGGTGAAGCCAGGCGTACCGGCGTCGCACAAACCCGTCCCATAGGAGGACAGACCCGTCAACACAGCCAGGGACTGAACAGCCGGAAGGAGGTCAGTGCGGCTGAAGTCTGACCAGAGCGTAGGCCTGCAGAAGGGAGCGGGACCGTAGCAGGGGTAGGAAGGGCGAGGCGCTGAGGGTGAGGCACCGCCAAGAAGCGCGAGAAGAGGGAGGCGTCCAACGACGCCAAGCACCCGTCGAAGCGTGACACAACCCAGCCCCGCAAAGCCAACAATCGAACCGAGAGAGGCGACCCCCCCCCCCCCCCCCCACCCAGAAGGGTCGGCCCGCAGGGACAAGCGTGAGCGGGAGCGAGACCCACGACACGAACCAGCAGCGTCGCGGCCCAAGGAAGGCGAGCGACGACGGCCGTGTCGCCGTAGAGGGACCCGTCCCCGATCACGAACGGCCGAGGGGGAAACAGCACCATCCCCCTCTTCCAGCGACACGACAGCTCCCGAGAAAGGGGGACCCCGAAACCTCACCGAGGCAAGAGGAGGGGTACCCCCCAGGCGAGACGGGAAGTGAAGGGCAGGAAGAGAAGAAGGAGGAGGAGCAGGACGACGGGAGGGGGAAGGCTGGCCGGGTGAAAGGAGGCCAGAAGGAGCCGCGGGGGGAAACAGAGCAAGGACCCCCGGGGCTGAGAGAACAGGGCGGCCCGACACCGAGGCGGAGGAGGGAGGGACCTCCACCGTGGGACGAGACCGTGAAGGAAGAAGAGGCACGGAAGCAGGTGAAGTAGGAGAAGCAACGACACCCAGGCGGACCCTCCTGGACAGTGTAGGAGGGAGCAGAGGGCCAGCGACAGCACGAACAACCGCGCGCGGAGAGGACAACGTAAGAGGAAGTCGTCTGGGCTAGGAAAGCGGGCGGAAGGGAGGAGAGCCCCTATCCGTAGAGGCCAGGGGAGGGCGCACAGGAGCAGAGCCGCTAACCCCGGCCTCAGGGCGAGAACCAAGACGAGGGCGACGGGCGACGTCAAGGCGATCAGGAGGACGACGAGGGGCAGTAGCGAGGCGAGCGAGAGCGTGGAGGCTTAGGTTGACCAGTAGCGTAGGTGAACCATATGATACCCAGCTCGCCTTGTACCATTTGTGCCAACCCCAGATGGGACGTCACAACGTCGTCCACGAATTCCAGGTACCTATTTACAGCTAGGTGAACTGAGGCTAACACATGAAAGGAGACAAGCCCAATTCGTCACCGCCCGGTCTGGGATTGAACCCCCGACCCCTCGTGTGTGAGACGAGAGCTCCACCTACGAGGCTACGGGCTGTGTTGAACGGCCGTCAGTCGGGTCAGGGATACCCAGGGTGACGCGGAACCGGGCGGCAACAAAGGCCGGGGAACGGCGGCCCACAGGCCCAACGTGGCGGGAGACCATCGGCCACACCGACGGAAGGGAAGCAGAGGCCACAGCCGCCGCCGAGGAACCAGGGCCATGGAGCAGCACAACCACCAGGGAGGCAGGCCGTAGAGGACACAAAGAGCGAGTGGCGCAAGCAGGACATGTGGCTCACCAAGCACGGGGAGCGACAACCAAGGCGAAAGCAAAGCAGCCGACCAGCACGAGAAGAACACACACCAGAATCAGCACGTCGAAGGGGTAAGTGGAGAGAATGGCCAAGAAGAACCAGGGAAGGAGCATGGGGAAACAGGAACACACATGCAAACAGGTATCCGTACTCACCCTAAACTGGGAGCACAGAGGTAGGTGAGGAGGGCGGCCGAGGCGGAAGAGCACCAGCAGAACCTGCAAAGATGGAGAAAGTGTTAACCACCACTCAACATCTTACATGCAGGGCCTATAACACCAGGAAAGTGCATACACCAATATAGTATCAGGCAACAATATGACATAAAAAAGGTCAACAGTGAAAGCCAACTATAACCGCAAATTTGCGGGCCAATGGAGGTAGAACCGTACCGACACAAACCCCCCACATCTCCGCGGGACCCCCCAGCGATCGTCGCAAATTTGCGGGGAGCCGAAATGTCCCAGAGGACCGAATCGAGCACACCGCAAATTTGCGGGACCGGCCGAGATGGTCCGGTGCCGAAAAAGCGAGAGGAGCGTCTAGGAAAACCAAAAAAGGCCCGCAAACAAGCGTCAACTCCGTATGAACTCCAAGCGACGATGACCATCAAGCTGAGCAGTGCCTTCCTTGATAATATCCTGACTCAACCGGTCAAGGGAGAGGCAAGGAAGACACACCAGGGGAGAGGAGGCACATCCCCCAGGAACCACCCAACCCACAGAGATAGAGCAAAGCCCATGAGGAGAAGTGGCAGGTTGAGTGGTTTGGCACAAACAGGGGCCCCCGTGGGGTACCCCAGGATTGGGCAAAAGGCTATGAAAGGATGGAGGTGAAAACAGGAAGGGAACACAAAAACCAATAAATGAAACTGGCGAGAAAAAGGGTGGCCTAGCCGTGAGTAGAGAATGTGTCAGGGGCGAAAAACCCTGTGGTGTGAGGGAGAGGCCCCCGTGGGGTACCCCTGGACATCACGAACCACCAAGCGCCCAGGCCCTTGAGACACAGTGAAGGCTCGAAAGGGGGGACTCGGGAATAACGCTATTTATGCGGCCGACACAAACCCTACAAACAGCACCGCCACCACGAAATCTCATATTGTGAACCAACTGTACACCTAGACTACGAAAAAAATGAGAACTCATAGGGGCATAGCAATTCCTGAATGAGAAAACGAGCTAGGCTAAATGAAGCTAAAAGCTAAACCATGCCCAGACTAACAGGAAAAAAGAATATGAAAAGAGAAAGAATGAAAAACATATACGAGGAACGCCAGGCGCCCCCGTACCTTCGGTAAGCTATTTCCACACGCGTCTCCATTATACACACTTAGGAGCCCATTTACGTGTGCCCTAGATCACGTAACATCTGTCTAACAAAAAAGAAGGCCAGAAAAGCCGAAACTAACCTAAACAGGGTGAATTAAAGGAGCACAACAAAAGCGACTTCATTCAATGGAGCGCGTGAAAAAATGATAACAAGAGAGGGTCGCTCATGCGCACGTTCGACAGGGATCTGCACATGACGGAACACGGGATGGGCCTTAAGCGGTAACTAAGGTAAACCCCTTTTTCTTCTCTTCTATGCTTTTTTCACCTTCGGTGGTAGTTTTGGTTAATGTACAACGTCTCCTAGAGCAAGATAAGGAGTAGACTCTAGACGTTTTCTTTTTAACCGCGGTTGGAATGACGACATAGCAGTCAAAATAGACAAGTCGTCATTGCAATTAGGTTAATAGCCTTGACGTTGGATTTGCCAAGACTACTAACAAATTGGGAGGTTTGACGTACCTCCCAACCTACCAAATAGGAAAACCTACTATTTGGTAGTAGTCTTGGAAAATCCAACGTCAAGGCTATTAACCTAATTGCAATGACGACTTGTCTATTTTGACTGCTATGTCGTCATTCCAACCGCGGTTAAAAAGAAAACGTCTAGAGTCTACTCCTTATCTTGCTCTAGGAGACGTTGTACATTAACCAAAACTACCACCAAAGGTGAAAAAAGCATAGAAGAGAAGAAAAAGGGGTTTACCTTAGTTACCGCTCAAGGCCCATCCCGTGTTCCGTCATGCGCAGATCCCTGTCGAACGTGCGCATGAGCGACCCTCTCTTGTCATCACATCTCACGTCGGCAGAAGAACGCGGATGGGCAGGGGTCCGGCGTGAGGGAGGGTATTATGTACGTTGGATTTTCCAAGACTACTACCAAATAGTAGGTTTTCCTATTTGGTAGGTTGGGAGGTACGTCAAACCTCCCAATTTGTTAGTAGTCTTGGCAAATCCAACGTCAAGGCTGCATAACAAATAGGAGGAGGACATCCAAGCCCAACATACCAAAAAAACCAATGCATAAGACAAAATTATGAATGACAAAGAAACACAAGTTAAACAAGAGAGTTTAATAAAAGAGTGAAAAACTGAGGAGTAGCTAAAAAGAGCAGTTTTAACACGTGCCCGTCATTCATAGTAATGCAAAACCATAGACTTGTCTTAAACCATAAAGCACTGTACACAAAATCCCTTTTCTTCCAAAACGAACAAAAACCTGGAACACAAAAATAAAACACAACTTTCAAGTAGGCAAAAACACTTATGTACTGTATACATATAACATAATCCCAAACTTGTAATCCAGTGTTGCAAACCCGTACTCCCCCCCCCCCCCCTTTTCAAAGAAAACAAAGTAAAAGAAAGAGTGACAAGGGGGGAAGACCAGGCAACTTCGCTAGAGCTCTAGGAAACACGACTCCCGAGAGCTATCACAGGCCGAGGGGGTCTAACAATGGACATGGAGAGGTAGGAGGAGATGAAGGTATGGGGTAGAAGACCACAAACCCGCCGAGGCGACGTCAGGCAACGAACGAGTCTGCAGGAACCGTAAGGAGGCAGCAAAGGACCGCACATCGTGCGCAGAACCCCGACAAGCAGGGTTACTGGCACGAATAACCCGACAAATGTGGCGTCCTATCTGTACCTTCGAGAGCCTCCCCCCAGTCCGAGGAGACACCCACACAGCAGTCCCCGAAGTCGGAGCCACAGACTCAACATAGGAGTGCAAGGCCTGCACCGGGCACAACACATGGTGAGTATGCCCACGCTTTAAAGCCTGGATGGTGAAAGGCTTGAAAACGTGGGTCTCTCTCTCATTCTTGGCAACAAAATGAGGGGAGGGGGCTAACGTGACGACATTCAATGACGGGGAGAATCGCATGCATTCCTGGGACCGTGACATGGCAGCTAGTTCAGACACCCTATCCCCAGTGGCCAGAGCGACAAGGAAGAGTGTACGCTCCAGCAATTGAACCGGTGTAGTGTCCCGTGTATATGTGTGTGAAGCCAGAAGGTCCAGAGCACGCCCCAGATCCCACTGAGGAGGGATCTGGCGCGGAGGCGGTCGCTCCCTGAAGGCAGCCTTCATGAAGGAATCCAGCTCCTTTGGAGGAACGACCAGCCCAGTGACGGACTCAAAGACCTCCCGGATGGCAGACAAGTGGTTACGTATAGTGTTGACTTGAAAGCGACGTGTACGGAAGAGGTGAAACAAGTAGTGTAGGATGAGGGAAGGAGAGCTAACAGTCTGGCGAGTGTCCTGTATCCACCTAGTAAAAGACCTCCAGTGGGACTCGTAAGTCCCCCAAGTCGAAGACGTCCATCAACGCTTCAGGAAGTCAGTCAGGTCCCGTCCGTGGACTGGGAGCCACCGTGCCTCACGAACATCCACGATGCGAAGGCCAACGAGGTCCGTAGGTCTCCAACCTGGCTCAAGTGGAAGTGTGAGAGAGGGAGAGGGACCGGACTCGGGCACCACCGCTTCAACTGGGAGTACCAAGCCTGGGCCGGCCACAGAGGCGCTATGAGCCAGACTCTGCCGCAGTACAGCCGCAGCCGCGCGAGGACTTTGCACATCAACAGTGCGTCTGGTGGCGGAAATATGTACAGTCGACCCTCGCAAATCCGGACTTCACCAATCCGGACTTTCAACAATCCGGACACAATCCGGAGTCCGGTCCGATCGTCCGGTAGTGCGTACCGTAACGCATACTTGTCCGAATACTTAAAATTTTGTCCGGTAGGTCAAATATACGTCTCCGATATACGTAAGACCAAGGACAAGTTAAAGAACTATGCTGCTAAATTTTGTGTCGAAGGCAATAAATCTAAAACTGGCAAAGCAAGACCAAGGAAAAATATGACCACAGCTGATCATTCCCAGCTAGATGCAGCTGTACTGAAGTGGTTTCTTCAGGAGAGGTCTAGTGGCGTGAATGTTTGTGGAGGAAGAGAACCTAACCCTCTCTCAAGTATATAACGCCGATGAGACTGGATTTTACTGGCGTTCTATGCCCAAAAATACCCAGGTACACTATTTTCTGAATCCGGACTTTTCCTGAATTCGGACAAGGCCCAGTCTCTTTTAGTCCGAATTTGCGAGGGTCGACTGTATATCGACTGCCACCTGCTCCAGTCTTCCATGAAAGCGTCCGGACCCCCCTCCGGAGTACGAGTCCGGAGGGATAGGTACCGAGGCAACTTGCGCGTCTCCTTCGATGCGAACAAGTCGACCTCCGGAACACCCCAGGAAGCCGCGAGGTCGTCGAATACAGTCTGTTTCATTGCCCATTCTACAAGAACGCCCTGTCCTCTCGACAGGGCGTCCGCCCACAGGTTGGCAGTCCCGGGCAGGTAGGAGGCGTGCAGGGAGATGTTGTGTCGGTTCGCGAGGAAGAACAACTTCTCGGAGATCCCCAACAGAGTCAAAGACCTGGAGGACCCTTGCTTTTGGATACAGTGGACAGCTGTCTGATTGTCCATCCGGAAGGCCACCGACTGGCCCCGAAGGGCCAGCGCGTGGTCCCGCAGGAAGAACAAGGGAACCAAGAGTTCGAGGGCATTGATGTGTAGGTGTGTGTGTCCCACCCATCTGCCGTGATGTTGATGTCCCAGGTTGGATTGGTAACCCCACCCCACCTCGCTCGACGCATCTGTATCCACCCAGATCGTCGGCGGGGGGGCGGTCCAGGGCACAGCCGCAGAGAGCGTGCCCCGAGCAACCCAGTGTCCTAAGTGTCTGTGAATGGTACGCGGGATCGGCATGAGCCGATCCATAGGGGCCAACGGAAACACCTTGTTGCCCATGAGTATTAGGCGGCGCAGCCTCAGCCTCCCTAAGGGAATGGTCAGAGCAGCCCAATTCAGGGAACCCACTAACGAGTCCCAGATCCTCCTCGTGAGGGAGACCGAGTGCAACACGGCGAAGACCTTCCTGCGAAGTTTCACCGCGTTTGGCTGACTCTGGGTAACCGTAGCGTTGGACAGATCCCATTCGAGACCTACCCACGTCACGACACGCGACGGGGTCAGGCGGGACTTGGGAATATTTACTTTGAACCCTAACTGTGTGATGTGTCGAACTACTGTGAGGGTGTCACGGACGCACTGTTCTAGGGTGTCTGAAACTATCAACCAGTCGTCCAAGTAAAACAGGATCTGGAGGCCGCTCCTGAGGAGAGGATCCAGAGCCTGCTTCACCAGTTTCGAGAAGATCCGCGGCGCGATGTTGAGACCGAAGGGAAGTCTGTCGAACATGAACACACGATCGGAAGTCTGAACGGCCAAGAATCGCTGGAAACGAGGATGGATAGGAACGTACCAATACGCATCCTTGAGGTCCAGCGACACTACCCACGACAGAGGTCGCAGGGCCAGTCGTACCTGGTGCACCGTTAGCATCCGAAACCGCGTGTTCACGATGTGCCCGTTGAGGGCCGACAGATCCACCACCGGTCGCATCGCGTCGCAGTCCTTCTTCGGTACCAGAAAAACACGGGAGAGAAAAACCGGTTGACCGGCTTTCACCTCCGTGACGATTCCCTGCTCGTGCATGGATGTAATCACGTCGGCCACCTCCGAAGAGACAGGCCGGCTTCGTTGACAAGAGCTGAGTGGGGGTCTGGACTTCCATCTCCAGGTTAGACCCCTCCGTGCAATCTTCCGCCCCCACGTCCCTCGCGGCCACTGTGGGGCGCAAGGGCGAAAACAACCTGTGGGAGCCCCCGAGATGAGGTGAGCGACCCGTTCTGCGAGGCGAGAAGGAGAACAAGGAGGAGACCGACCCGGAGAACCTACACATTTTTTGACGTGGAGGGTCCCCCGGTACGGTCCTTGCGGTCATAAGAGCCACGTTGACCACCTCTACCCCCCCCACCTCGCCGAAAAGGGCGGGTCACCCCATCCCCTGTCCGTCGTGCGTCGGACCCCGTCGAAGTGCGGCCGGAAGTGGAAGGCTGTCCAGCCCCTTCTCGGCGGGGATGAAAGGGAGCAGGAGCAGAAGTGCGAGGCGGAACCGACGCTCTGGCCGGCAACTTCCCTTTCCTGCGCCCTTTCTTGGTGGCAGCAGTGCGGCAGCACCCCGAGGAGGACCGGCAGAAGGACGGGACTGCGAAGACCCTGGTCGCGACACAGCGCGTCTTTGCGTGTCGTAAGCAGGGTCCGCTGACAGAGAAGCGTAGCGTTCCCAAGCATCCTGCGCGAACAGCCCCGATGTATATAACTCAGAGTATAACAAACCCTGACGAATATCCAAAGGGGCCTTCCGGCAGAACGAGGACCTTACCGTCTGGCGTTGTCGAGTAGCCTCGCACAAAACCGCCTTCAGCTCGGGAACCAAAGACACCGCGAGCTGAAGGTGGATCCGCCGAACGTGGTCCAAACCCTCGCGAAGATCGCCAGGTGCAGTCGCCTCGATAAGCCTCAGGTGGTGAACAGATGTCTGGAGGGAACCTAAAAGACAAGATAATAAGTTCGCCACCCTCTGCCGCAAGGTAAAATCCCTGTCGACAGAGGACTTATCTGGGTGGGAAAACAACGGGTTAGCAACAGCACAAATTTCAAGTTTGGGCGCGCTGATCCAGGACCAGAACTTGCCATCCAATCCGCCGACAGATACAAGAGGAGGCAAAAGCAGTGACGACTCCGGGGGAGGGACTGAAACAGATCTGTCGACGGAACGGTTGGCGAATTCTAAGGCCTCAGCAAACCAGGCCTCCAATGGGAGAGGATTATCAAGCACGACGGCTAAGCCAGGCTTACCATCGTCGCACAAACCCGTCCCATAGGAGGACAGTCCCATCAAAACAGCCAGGGACTGAACATCCTGAAGGATGTCCTGGCGGCTGAAGTCTGACCAGAGCTTAGTCCGAGGAGCAGACGGGGGCTTGGGCTTCACCGAAAAGTACTGAAGGTCAGTCCTCGTCGGGTAAGCCCGCACCTCCACGTCGGCCACCTGACCATCCACCCTGATCGCCCTGAACTGCATTTTATCATTAATTTGGACCGACCAGCCCGAAGGTAGGGCCCTCTCACCTGACGGGAAGTCGGTAGCACGCTCCGGGTGGGAGGCCTGCACCCCCTTCCAAACAGCCAAGGAGCCATAGAGGAGAGGCATAGTCCTCGACGGGACCTTGGCCTTCTGGATGGGGGGCAAGCGCGGACCCTGCCCTAGCAGACGGAGAACCCCCGCATGGGAGACAGCAGGGGCAACCACCTGAGCCAGGGCAGGAGCAGTACTAGCCGACGACCGGGCAGGCGGAGAAGCAGGGCGAGAAGGAATGTGGTCCACCGCAGAGGGGAGGGGGACCAAAGCAGGGGTAGGTTGGGTGAGGCGCTGAGGTTGTGTCACCGCCAAGAAGCGCGACAAGAGGGATTCCTGCATCGCCTCCAATCGCGCGTCGAAGTGTGACACAACCCACCCCTGCATAGCCGAAAATCGATCCGAGAGAGGCGACCCCCCCGAAGATAGTTCGGCCCGCAGGGGCGAGCGTGAGCGAGAGCGAGACCCATGACACGAAACAGCAGCGTCGCGGCCCAAAGAAGGCGAGCGACGACGGCCGTGGCGTCCCTGAGGGTCTCGTCCCCGATCACTAACACCCGAGGGGGAAACATCACCATTCCCCTCTTCCAGCGACACGTCAGCCCCCGAGAAAGGGGACCCCGAAACCTCGCTATACTCCACCGAGTCAAGCGGCGGGGTACCCCCTCGGGGAGCCGGTAATCGAAGATCAGGGATAGAAGAAGGAAGAGGAGCAGGATGACGGGAGTGGGAAGGCTGGCCGGGTGAAAGGAGGTCAGAAGGAGCCGCGGGGGGAAACAGAGCAAGGATCCCCGGGGCTGAGAGAACAGGGCGGCCCGACACCGAGGAGGAGGAGGGAGGGACCTCCACCTTGGGACGAGACCGTGAAGGAAGAAGAGGCACTGAAGCAGGAGAAGTAGGAGGAGAAGCAACTACAACCTGGCAGACCCCCCTGGACAGAGTAGGAGGAGGGAGCAGAGGGCCAGCTACAGTATGGACATCCGCGCGCGTAGAGGACACATGAAGAGGACGTCTCTTGTGCAGGGGAAGCGGGCGGAAGGTAGTAGAGCCCCTATCCGGAGAGGCCAGGGGAGGGCGTACAGGGGCAGAGACGCTAACCCCGGCCTCAGGGCGAGAACCATGACGAGGGCGACGGGCGGAGTCAAGGCTATCAGGAGGACGAGGAGGGGCAGTAGAGGACGGGCGATGAGGAGAGCGAGAGCGTGGACGGAGCTGGGGATCCTCCCGACGATGTGACGACCGACCACGGGACTCAGGGAGGAGGGCCCGAGCAGGGAGAGGGCCAGGTAAACGGCCCCCAGACGGGTCAGGGATGCCCAGGGCGACGCGGATCCGGTCGTGAACAAAAGCCGGGGAGCGGTGGCCCACAGACCTAATGTGGTGGGAGACCACCGCCCACACAGACTGAAGGGATGCAGAGGCCACCGCCGCGCCAGAGGAACCAGGGTGATGGTCCACTACATCCACCAGGTCCATACACGGGCCACACAGAGCAGGGAGGTAGGCCGTAGAGGACACACATTGGGAGTGGCGTAGGCAGGACCTGTGGCATTCCAAGCACGGGGAGCCACAGCCCTGGCGAAAGCAAGGCATCACACCTGCAACGGAAGAACACACAGCATAAGCAGCACGGTGACGGAGTAAGTGAAGATAATGTCCAATAAAAACCAGGGAATGAGCATGGGTAAACAGGAACACACATGCAAACTGGAAGGCGTACTCACTCTAAACCGGGAGCACCGAGGGAGGTGAGGAGGGCGGGCGATGCGTAAGAGCACAAGCAGAACCTGCAAAGATGGAGAAAGTGTTAAACACCACTCAACACCTCACATGCAGGGTCCTAACACCAGACAGTGTATACACCAATATAGTAACAGGCAACAATATGACATAAAAAAGGTCAACAGTGAAAGCCAACTATAACCGCAAATTTGCTGGCCAATGGAGGTAGAACCGTACCGACACAACCCTCCCGCATCGCCGCGAGACCCCCCAGCGATCTCCGCAAATTTGCGGGGAGCCGAAACGTCCCAGAGGACCGAATCGAGCACTCCGCAAATTTGCGGGACCGGCCGAGATGGTCCGGCGCCGAAAAAGCGAGAGGAGCGTCTAGGAAAACCAAAAAAGGCCCGCAAAAAAGCGTCAACTCCTTATGAACTCCAAGCGACGATGGCCATCAAGCTGAGCAGTGTCTTCCTTGATAATATCCTGACTCAACTGGTCAAGGGAGAGGCAAGGAAGACACACCAGGGGAGAGGAGGCACATCCCCCAGGAACCACCCAACCCACAGAGATAATAATAATAATAATAATAAGCATGTTACTTATTTCTCATAAGCGCCAATTTTTCCGAAGAATTCACTAGCGCTCGAAAAGAGAACGAAAAAAGAACAAAAATCAATGCATCAAAAGAAGGCTTATATACAACACACATTTAACAATCACTAGCAGTGGCAAAATAGCCTAAACTCTATAGCCATCTGTCATGACACCTCTCTCAAGATCATAGCTTCTCTCAAAGAGAAAAGTCTTAAGTTGTCTCTTGAAGCATTCAACAGAACTCAGTTGTCTCATGGACAGCGGCAACCTGTTATACAACCTTGGAGACATGTAGGAGAATGACCTCTCAAAGAAAGAAGACTGCTGGAAAGCCCTTGGTTCATCAAGACGAAAAGGGTCATTGTCATGACGCACAACTACACCATGGTGTGCCGGTGGGCGCCTGAGCAGCTCCGCAAGGTACCTAGGCTCACCAAATTTGAGAACCTTAAAAGTCACCAAACACAACTTTAATTCTATTCTTGCTCTTACTGGCAGCCAGTGCAGTTCTATGTGAAGAGATGTAGTAGGAGTTCTAGGTGGAACACCAAAAATTAGTCTTGCGGCCCTGTTAAGAACAGACTGAACTTTCTTCAAAATATAATTTGGAAGACCCACCAACAGGGCATTGCAATAATCAACACGAGAGAAGACCAATGAGTGAACCAACGTCAGGAGGCAACGTCTGGTTATAAACGGCTTCACCAAATAGAGATTTCTGATGTGCAAGTAACAACTTTTAACTATCTGGTTTACATGCTCTTTGAAATCTAATCGGGAGTTCACATATACACCCAGATTTCGAACAGAGTTGGCCGGTCGCAGCTGAGATCCACCCACATTGATGGAGAGGGCACCTACTATATCATCAGCTCTTCTATTTCCTCGGATGATGAGAATATCAGTTTTACCATCATTTAGTTTAAGTTTTCTCGCTCTCATCCACTTCTTGATATCAGACATCAACAATTCCATCTTACTCCGTATATCAACTATATTTGTGATTCTCACATAAATCTGGGTGTCATCTGCATAAAAGTGAAAGGTGACATTATGTGCACGAAGCAGAAGAGACAAACTGCTAATATAAATTATAAATAGGATAGGACCTAAAACTGATCCCTGCGGAACACCATACTGCAGGGGTGTCGAGTCCGAGACCACTTGATTTACCATCACACTCTGGGATCTACCTGACAAGTACGACCCGAGAAGCAAGAGAGCGGAGTCACGCACACCACAATCATAAAGATCACTCAATAACAACTCGTGATCCACTGTGTCAAAAGCCGCAGAGAGATCAAGCAAGACCAATAGTGAGGCCACACCATTGCAAATGTTCTCAACTAGATCATTATGTACTCTAATCAATGCTGTTTCAGTTGAATGATGCTGTCGGTAAGCAGACTGAAAAATTGGGATAGTTTCATTCTGCTGAAGTAGTGGTTGTAATTGGTCAAGTATTGCACGCTCTAATATCTTTGATATGAAGGACAGGTTGGAGACAGGACGATAGTTCAACATGTTCTCAACATCAAGTCCAGGCTTCTTTAGAGTAGGTCGGAGTAGTGCATGCTTTTCAGAATGTGGGAAGCTACCTTCAGAGAAGCACTTATTAATTATTTTGGAAATAAACTCAACTGTGTGATCATAGACTCTTGGTAGCTTGGAAACATTTATGGGATCCAACGGGCAAAATGTTTTATTGAGGTTTCTTATGTAGGACGAGATCATAACCACCTCTACTGAGTGAAAGGATGAGAGGACATTATTAGGAATGTGTCGGGGTTGGAGTACAACTGAAAGTTCTTCACCAACAGAAGCATCATCCAGTTCCTGTCTTATGCGAGTTATCTTGCCAGCAAAAAATGCCACAAAGTTGGCAGCCAACTCGGCATCGGGTACAGAAGGTCTTAAGCTGACTCTTGTTTTTCCAAGTAAACTGTTTACAATTGAAGCCAACCTCCTCTGGTCGTTACCACACGAGATAGAGCAAAGCCCATGAGGAGAAGTGGCAGGGTGGGTGGTTTGGCACAAACAGGGGCCCCCGTGGGGTACCCCTGGATTGGGCAAAAGGCTAGGAAAGGATGGAGGTGAAAACAGGAAGGGAACACAAAAACCAGTAAATGAGACTGGCGAGAAAAAGGGTGGCCTAGCCGTGAGTAGAGAATGTGTCAGGGGCGAAAAACCCTGTGGTGTGAGGGAGAGGCCCCCGTGGGGTACCCCTGGATATCACGAACCACCAAGCGCCCAGGCCCTTGAGACACAATGAAGGCTCGAAAGGGGGGACTCTGGAATAACGCTAATAATGCGGCCGACACAAACCCTACAAACAGCACCGCCACCATGAAATCTCAGATTGTGAACCAACTGTACACCTAGGCTATGAAAAAATGAGAACTCATAGGGGCATAGCAAGTTCTGAATGAGAAACAAGCTAGGCTAAAATAAGCTAAAAGCTAAACTATGACCAGACTAACAGGAAAAAAGAATATGAAAAGAGAAAGAATGAAAAAACATAGACGGGGAACGCCAGGCGCCCCCGTACCTTCGGTAGCTATTTCCACACGCGTCTCCATTAAACACACTGAGGAGCCCATTTACGTGTGTCCTAGATCACGTAACATCTGTCTAACAAAAAGAAGGCCAGAAAAGCCGAAACGAACCTAAAACAGGGTGAATTGAAGGAGCACAACAAAAGCGGACTTGGACTATGGACTTGGAGAAGGCCTATGACAGAGTGGATAGAGAAGGTTTGTGGAAAGTACTTAGAATATACGGAGTAGAGGGCAAGTTGCTGAAAGCAGTGAAGAGCATGTATGAGGGTGCAAAGGCGGCAGTACGTGTGGAGAGTGAGCAGAGCGAGTTCTTTGACCTGAATGTTGGTTTGAAACAGGGGTGTGTGATGTCCCCGTGGTTGTTTACTGTATATATGGATGGAGTTATGAAAGAAATACTATCAAGAGCAGTGGATGTTGGTGTATCGCTGAAAAGGGAGGGAATTGAGTGGAAGCTACCTATACTGCTGTTTGCGGATGATACAGTTCTGATGAGTGATAATGAATGGGAGTTGCAGGGTCTGGTAAATGAGTTTGGAACAGTGTGCGAAAAACGGAATTTGAAGGTAAATACGGGGAAGAGCAAGGTTATGGTCTTCGAAAGGGGTGAAGTCACAGAGTGTGAGGTGAAGCTGAACGGTCAGGCTATGGAGATCGTCAACTCTTTTAAGTATCTGGGCAGTGTGTTGAGTAAAGATGGGACTATGGATGAAGAGGTGCGGGAGAGGGTACAACAGGGGAAGAGGGTTGTAGGAACGCTAAAAGCAGTAACAAGAAATAGGGTGGTCAGTATGGAAGTGAAGAAGTCCTTGCATGACAGTGTGGTAATCCCGACACTGACTTACGGAAGCGAAGCATGGACGTTGGTTGAGAGACTCAGACCAAGAGTGAGAGCAGTGGAAATGAATTACTTAAGGAGTGCGTGTGGAATTACATGGAGGGATAGACAGACTAATGAGGAAGTAAGAAGGAGGTGTGGTGTGGAGGTAGATGTGCTGGAAAGTGTGAAAAGGAACAACTTGAGATGGTTCGGCCATATGGAACGTATGGAAAGCGAGAGAATGACTAAGAGGGTGTACGAGAGCGAGGTGGAGGGACAGAGGGGGAGAGGTAGACCGAATATGAGGTGGAAGGATGGAGTGAGGAACTACATGAATGAAGGCGGTGCTGGTTGGGGGGAGGGGCGTCGACTGACTGGGGACAGAGGTGCATGGGGGCGGTTCGTTCGTGGCCACCCCTTCGGGGATCACGGCGTCAGGCAATAGATAGATAGATAGAACAAAAGCGGACTCAACAATGGCGACGCGTGAAAAAATGATGACAAGAGAGGGTCGCTCATGCGCACGTTCGACAGGGATCTGCGCATGACGGAACACGGGATGGGCCTTGAGCGGTAACTAAGGTAAACCCCTTTTTCTTCTCTTCTATGCTTTTTTCACCTTCGGTGGTAGTTTTGGTTAATGTACAACGTCTCCTAGAGCAAGATAAGGAGTAGACTCTAGACGTTTTCTTTTAACCGCGGTTGGAATGACGACATAGCAGTCAAAATAGACAAGTCGTCATTGCAATTAGGTTAATAGCCTTGACGTTGGATTTGCCAAGAATACTAACAAATAGAGGTAATTATAGGGGCCTGAAAATGCTTGACCAAATCATGAAGGTCTGTGAGAGAGTCTTTGAGGGTTTGATCAGGCAAAGCATCTCCATTGATGATATGCAGTTTGGTTTTATGCCAGGACATGGTATAACCGATGCTATCTTCATAGTCAGGCAGATACAGGAAAGATACTTACAAAAAGGCAGGGATCTTTACTTTGTGTTTGTAGACCTGGAGAAGGCCTTTGACAGGGTGCCTAGAGATGTTGTGCAGTGGGCTATGAGGAAACTTGGTATGGAAGAGTGGCTGGTGTGTGTGATAATGAAGATGTATGAGGATTCGCGAAGTACGGTGAGGGTGAAGGGTGTACTGAATGATGAGTTCGCAGTCCGTGTTGGAGTTCATCAGGGTTCAGTGTTCTTTATTATGGTCTTGGAGGCACTGTCTAGAGTTTTTAGAGGCGGACTCGCGTTGGAACTGTTTTATGGAGACGATTTAGTCCTAATAGCTGACAATATGCAAGATGCTGAGGCCAAATTCAGAAGATGGAGAGAGGGCATGGCGAGCAAGGGTTTAAGAGTCAATATTAACAAAACCAAGGTTATGCATTGTAGATTGAGATGAGGCAATGTGGAAAAGAGCAGTGCATACCCTGTATCGTATAAATACGATAGAATATGACTCTTTTGTGATCTCTTATGTCTCTGTGACGTCACGATCTCTCCTACAGCACCAGACGTAGGACGAGTAGATCGTATATTATAAGATTG
Source organism: Lithodes maja (assembly GCA_037953745.1). Classification (NCBI taxonomy): domain Eukaryota; kingdom Metazoa; phylum Arthropoda; class Malacostraca; order Decapoda; family Lithodidae; genus Lithodes; species Lithodes maja. The sequence goes on from JBAKBP010009393.1 coordinate 38,519, forward strand.
TAAATAAGTTAAGTTATAAAAGGCCTAATATGCTATTAAGCAATATTGCCATGGTCTTATGTAGTATATATGAATTTATCGTATATATTAATATAATTTATCGTATAGAGCAACCTAAATGCGGTACGATAATTTGGGCTCCTGGCGGTTTGCCAAGGCAGCAAGGTGTGCTTTACAGGTACGCCAGAGCCTTCACGAACACCAACCAGTTAACATCTAATTTTCCGCCCTCAGTTGATCGTGCTTTTGTGCCTGTAATCACAATACACACACACTCAGCTACACCACCAAGACGCTCTCATCGACATCATGACTGACTGATAGATAAGCATACATTATATAATCATGTCCATTCCCATGTAATCATTTATTCTTTCTTTAACTTGACTCGTGTCATGGGACCGAAGTCTCGTTCCCCATTGTCCACCGCCATATTGGGTAAAACGTTCTCCCTTGCCTCATTGCCACGTGGAACTATTGGTGTGTTAATTCCTGGCTAATATTAACCCTTATAACCTTACCCTATATATACATTTGTTATGTGAGACCTTTGGATATAAATTAGCTTGTTTCAGATCGAATTCAATTTAGATATAGAGTAGTTTTCATTTAGATTGATTTTATTTGATTCATTATAGCTTAGTAATATTTAACTTCCATTGATAGTTTACCACATTGGTGCCCAGACCCGGGAATTAGCTACCAGTAAGGGATTTTAAGGCAATGAACAAGGGGACATATAACAGGATGCAGGAACAACTCTATGATAAACTGGCAAGGCTAGCCAAGCGATGGTTAGAGCCGGAATGCAGGGTCACATCGTTGTGCCTGCCTAAGTCCTGCATCCCACCCATCATCTTTCCCCAGTAATTTTCTTTTCCGTTTCGGACTTCCTGTAACTATTATGACCTGACCTAACATTTTTTCTTGTTCAATATGATTCATTGGTAGGTATTGCTATTTAGTGTACTATTTTTTCTCCATAACATAGAAGTCCGCCGGTTGGCGTCTCTTAATTAGACTATTATTTGGCCGTTGTTTTTGTAACTTAACATTTAGATGCATAGCCTATAGGCTCGCATGCAAAATGGATAAAAACGGTAAAGAGACACCGTCTAGTGGGGTGCTGATCAAAGCCCCTAAAAATCACAGGGCGGGACTTCGGGGAGTATTAAATAGGCTAATTGTGGACGTCAACACTTTCATCACTACTGCTGAACTAGAGGAATTGGAGGCTAGATTAGAAAACGTCCAGGCTACCCACGGTCGTATTACGGCTCTGAGTGAGGTGATTGTGGCTGACATGATAGAGGAGGAAGAGATAGTCACAGAGTGTGATAATCGCGCCCTCTATGACGAACCTGTCTTTAGAGCGAAGTACCTATTACAGCGTGCTGTCGCAAGTAAGAAGGGAGGCGATAATGAGGCCCATAGAAGGGCTGACCCAAAACACACTGTACACCTCCCAAAGCTCAATCTTCCTACATTTGGGGGCAAGTTAACCGAGTGGTTAGCCTTTTGGGACGTGTTTCGATCTGCGGTTCATGAATCCTCTTTGGATAATGTCCGCAAGTTTTACTATCTAAAGGGACAAATGGAAGGAGAGGCCTTACAATTAATAGAGGGTTTTGCAGTAGTGGGTGGTAGTTATCTTGAAGCGGTACACTTATTAGAGTCCACATACGGGGATAGAGAGCAGTTGAAAATGGCCCATGTCGTTGCCTTGTTGGGGCTCGCAGAACCACGGTATAAGGTTGATGAGTTGACAAACTTCAGGGCAAATATGGAGTGCCATACTCGATCGCTAGACACCCTAGGGCTTACCACGCAGGAAATGATAGTCATTATCTTGCGGCAGAAGCTTCCTATGGCAATACTTGATAAGGTAAGATCATTTGAACTGGGGGAGTTCAAAACTCAGTTCAGCAAGGAGATCATTAATCTACAGTTGAACAAAGGGAGAATGTGTGTGTCGGGAGGGAGTGAGGATGTGGAGAAGAGGGGAACAATAAGCATGACAGTGGGGACTAAAGTAAAGAAAGAGGGTGTGTATAAGAAACCTGCTCAGATTCTATGTAAGCTATGTTACAACAAACATAAATGGAGTTTCTGCATAAAATACCCAACAAATGAGACAAAACTAGCACAGGCGAAAAGATTGAAGCTATGTGTAGGTTGTCTAAGTGGGGAACATGGTAAGCAGGGACAATGTACTGCTACATACTTAAGGCCCTGTCGGCACTGCAAAGGACATCACTTTGATAAGTTGTGTCCTACAGCGGATAAAGTCAAAGACGTCAAAAATGAGGGTACTACAACTGTGACACTAGGTAGCACGCAAGACACCACTATATTGCCCACAATACAGATTCCCATGGAAGGTAATGACAGTAACAAAGTTTGTCGGGTACTTCTAGATCAAGGGTCTCAACGTTCCTTTATAAAGAGGTCCGTACTAGTGGGACTGAAGCACCGAATCGTAGGGGCTGAGACTCTTCGATTACAGGGCTTCACAGGGGTTACTGATAAACAAGACTACGAGATAGCGGAGGTTTCATATTTCTATCGTAAAAACCGGTACTTTATGACTTGTATCGTAGTAGACACCCTACCAGAATATGTATCTGTGGGTGTGAAGAAGGTGGAACACGCATTATGTAGCAAAGGGGTTAACTTGTCAGATCCCATGGGAAATCAGAGTGAGGTGCATGTTCTACTTGGTGTAGATCATTATTATGAAGTAGTATACCCTGGATTTAAAAAGATGTGTGGTGTAGTTTTAATCCCCACTAAATTTGGATACTGCATGAGCGGAAAGGTGCATACTACACAGTCAAAGGTCCTGGTCGACACGGTCTCGATATATAGAGTCAATGTAACCGCGGCAGAGGAGTTGGGAAGGGAGGATTCCCAACCTAGTGACCCTAAGATGGCTGCCGAGTTCGACCTGGAACGACTGTGGAGATTGGATCACATAGGCATTAATCCTATGGAGACTGATTATGACTCGGAAGTTGCGCTACAAAGGTTTGACGAGTCTGTGTGCTACTGTGCCTCAGACAAGCAATATAAAGTTAGTTTACCCTGGAAGAACAGTGAGATAAGCCTGCCTACCAACTATGGTTTGGCATTAGGTCGCTTGCGCGCATACATCTAGCTGACACTCATGAGGACACAAGTAAACTATCTCGCGGATTATACATTGACAATTTGCAGGGTACTAGCGATAGTCAAAATGATTTGTTGTGTGCATACTGGCAAGCACGCAGATTGTTTGCGGATGCACATCTATTTCTCCGCGAGTGGGTTACTAATAGTGAAGATCTTCAGAGTTTAATACAGGTGGATGGTACGGCATCTCTTAACCAGGAAAAGTCCAGAAATTTGGGGATGATCTGGCAACCTAAACATGACATACTAACTTTTCAAACAAGGTCTTTTGCTCAGCAGACAGGAGCGCACACCAAAAGAAGTCTGTTGAGCAAAGTTGCGCAATTTTTTGATCCTTTGGGTCTAGCATTACCTGTTACCATAAGAGCTAGGATTCTAATGCAGGAAGTTTGGAGACGTAAAATAGGATGGGATGACAGTTTGCCTGAGGACCTGAATGACCAAGGGACATTGTTGTTGAATGAATATGCCATCCTATGTACTAAACCTATACCTCGTAAAGTGGCGGCGTTCGGTGACGTTACGTTACACACGTTTTGCGATGCTAGCGCCACGGCATACGGGGTAGCCATATATGTTGTTACTTCATTTGGGGCACATTTAGTTACAGCCCGGGCCAAGGTAGCCCCGGTTAAAAAGGTAACTATCCCTAAAATGGAATTGACTGCCATGCTGCTATTGGCACGTCTGGTGCAACATGTACGCGCAGCATACGAGAGCGAATTAAATATTGAAATCGTTCATGTATGGTGCGATAGTCAGGTCGCACTCAACTGGATACATAGCAAGAAGTCTCTGCCAGTTTATGTGCGGAATAGGGTAGATGAAATTAGAGCCCTTTTGCCAGACGTTGCTTATCATTATGTAAATACAAAGGAAAACCCTAGTGATCTCATAACTAGGGGTATAACGGCTAGCCAGTTAATGAAGTCCGAATTGTGGTGGCATGGTCCAAAGTGGCTGCTCCATGAAAGTGAATGGACGATATGGCATGCTGTTGGTGAGGGACTTCTGCCACTGGAAACCGTGGCAGTTACAGCCCAACCAAATGAGCCACCGGGTCCTATCATGAAGTGGGCAAGATTCGGTGACTATAATAAACTAGTCAGAGTTGTAGCTTGGGTGTTGCGATATGTATCCAATCTCAAGCTTAAAGTAACGGGCCAACTCTGCAACAGGGGTCACAACATTGATGCTCGTGAATTTAAAGCAGCTGAAGTAACTTTGATCAAATGGGTTCAAGTAGAAACCTTTTCCAATGAATTAGAATCCTTGAAAAGCTCTAATAAGACATTAATGCCTAATATAGTGCGTCAACTACGGTTGCACCTAGACAATGGCCTCATCAGGTGTGAGGGTCGCCTGAAGTGGTCGGGTGTACCAGACGGCACAAACCGACCTATACTTATGCCAACAAGACATCACGTTACTGATCTATTGATCATACGTGCACATAGGGAAGTAAAACACTACGGAGTATGTCATATTATATCAAATTTACGTCTCGCATGGTGGATACCCAGAGTTCGACAAGTAGCTCGACGCGTAGTGAGAAAGTGTGTAATATGCCAGAGACTAAAGGGTAAACCATATGCAACTGGACCAGCTCCACCTCTACCTGAATGCCGTGTAAAGCACGTAGAACCTTTCCAAGCGGTAGGATTAGATTACACAGGGGCATTGAAGACGAGGGAGCATGAGAAGGTTTATATATTATTGTTTACCTGTGCGACGTCTCGAGCGGTACACCTAGAACTATGTGATAATATGTCTAGCGAAGAATTTATGCTGGCGTTCAGACGGTTTTGTGCCCGTCGTTCATTCCCTCAACTCATTCTTAGCGACAATGCTCCCACTTATGTCCAAGCATCAAAATATCTAAAGGATATGAGTAGTGATCCTACTGTTATCACTTTTTTGGGAGAGAAGAAGTGCGAATGGAGATTCATTCCAGTTAAGGCACCTTGGTTTGGTGGAATGTGGGAACGATGTGTCGGCATAGTAAAGTCAGGACTAAGAGCGGTTGTAGGACGTGCTCTATTAAAGAAAAGTGAGTTGACGACAGTCCTCACAGAGATAGAGGCAGTCGTGAATGATCGCCCGCTTACATATGTGTACACCGACCTGCAAGAACCACTACCATTAACGCCAGCTCACTTGCTATATGGAAAACCATTGACTGCATTTCCATCTGATTTTCAGTCCATAGTAGAGTTAGAGGATCCCTCGTTGTACTCTGAGGTAGCGGTGTCTAAGAGATACCAGTATATATCCAGGATAATTGAGGATTTTAGGAAACGGTGGATTAGTGAATATCTGCTAGCATTGAGGGAAAGGAGTGTTACTCCCTGTGGTAGACCAACGGCACCTACAGTTGGTGAAGTTGTTTTAATTAAAGAAGATAGTCCTCGTTTATACTGGAAATTAGGCCGCGTATTGGAGGTATACAAGGGGGCAGACTCTGTAGAGCGGGTGGCGCTATTGAAGACAGCCACTGGAACTACTGTTCGTCCTATCGCACGTTTGTACGCTTTGGAGCTCGATTCCGCATTGCAATCTGAAGCTCCACCTGTTATTGCTGGGTCCGAGGATTCTCAAAGGAACGACTCACCTCTTACTGATGGTGATCATTCTCGGACCGGGACGCGTCCCAGACGCGCTGCTGCTGGCGCCGTCGACTTGTGGCGTCAGAAGATAGCCTCTGGGCAACTTTAGGTTTAAGGTGGGGTTCAGGTCTTTTTTGTGGGGGGAGTGTATCGTATAAATACGATAGAATATGACTCTTTTGTGATCTCTTATGTCTCTGTGACGTCACGATCTCTCCTACAGCACCAGACGTAGGACGAGTAGATCGTATATTATAAGATTGTAAATAAGTTAAGTTATAAAAGGCCTAATATGCTATTAAGCAATATTGCCATGGTCTTATGTAGTATATATGAATTTATCGTATATATTAATATAATTTATCGTATAGAGCAACCTAAATGCGGTACGATAATTTGGGCTCCTAGCGGTTTGCCAAGGCAGCAAGGTGTGCTTTACAGGTACGCCAGAGCCTTCACGAACACCAACCAGTTAACATCTAATTTTCCGCCCTCAGTTGATCGTGCTTTTGTGCCTGTAATCACAATACACACACACTCAGCTACACCACCAAGACGCTCTCATCGACATCATGACTGACTGATAGATAAGCATACATTATATAATCATGTCCATTCCCATGTAATCATTTATTCTTTCTTTAACTTGACTCGTGTCATGGGACCGAAGTCTCGTTCCCCATTGTCCACCGCCATATTGGGTAAAACGTTCTCCCTTGCCTCATTGCCACGTGGAACTATTGGTGAGTTAATTCCTGGCTAATATTAACCCTTATAACCTTACCCTATATATACATTTGTTATGTGAGACCTTTGGATATAAATTAGCTTGTTTCAGATCGAATTCAATTTAGATATAGAGTAGTTTTCATTTAGATTGATTTTATTTGATTCATTATAGCTTAGTAATATTTAACTTCCATTGATAGTTTACCACACCCTGTGCAGTGTGTGGAAAGGGTGTGGGCGCTAACTCGGTTCGATGTAACATCTGTCGATGCTGGGTGCACCATAGGAGTAAGCGCTGTAGTAGAATAAAGGGACCCCTGCCGAAGGATAAGTCAGAAATAGAGAAATTTGAGTGCGTAGTATGCAAAGGCGAGCTTGTGTTAAGTGATGATCCTGTGGCTGTGAATTTTGGAAATGAGTCATTGGAGCTGGTGGACAAGTTTTGTTACCTAGGAGATACCATCTCTGCCGGTGGTGGGGCTGAGGCTGCCACTGTCGCTAGAATTAGATGTGGCTGGGGGAAGTTCAGAGAACTGCTGCCAATTCTGACCATGAAAAGAATGCCTCTCCCCCTGAAGGGAAAGGTGTATGCCTCATGTGTTAGAAGTGCAATGACGTATGCCTCAGAAACATGGGCCGTTAAAGTAGAGGATGTCAACAGAATAAAACTTAATGAGATGAGAATTGTGAGATGGATGTGTGGGGCCAGGCTGCAGGATAGAATAACAAATGATGAGCTGAGGAGACGTTTAGGTATAAAGAGTATTAGCGAGGTGATGCGTACAAATAGACTGGGATGGTATGGACATGTGGAGAGAATGGATGAACAAAATTGGGTGAAAAAATGCAGGTCTGTGATTGTGGAGGGAGCTGCACCAAGGGATGGACCGAGGAAGACCTGGGATCGGACTATACGTGCCAATCTCAAATCCAAGTGAAGCAGCCCTTAACAGGGTTGCCTGGAACGCCACCATTAGGACAAGAGACTGAAACTGCACATATATGTGGAGCACTCAGTCTTAAAATGTTATGTATGTATGTAAAACAATACGTTCGATATCGTAGAGGCTATTAATAAAATTTATATTTTCAATTTATTTATTCATTCTATTTAATAAATGAGTTGCCCCGCAGCCAACTTCCACCTGAAGAACGGAGCGGTGATGTGGCGGATCAACTGGCAGGCAGACCGGTCCCCTCGTGGCCTGGCCAACTCCTGTGGCATCATGGTCAACTACAGGTCAGTAACAGTTAAAGATAATATGTACAGTACAGTAAATAGATATACAGTCCTGCCTCGGGTAGCGCGGCTTTGGACAGTGCGGTTTTGCTCTAACACGGGTACCCCAAATGTGCCGAGTCAGCATCTAACACGCTTTGTTTATGTAGCACTCTTTGTTTATATAGCACTCGTGGCGGGTGGCGGCTGGTCGGCATCTCTCGGCCTGTGACGGCAGACTCGTCAGACCCGTATATACCGGCGTGTATAAGACACATTTATAAACCTCCAAAACCATGGATGGCCTTATACTACGAATATACTTTCAATGCAAGTTAATTTGAAACACCGAGATTCGTCAGCTGATTTTCCGTGTGTTATTGTTGAGTCAGTTTGTGTGTGTGTGTGTGTGTTGTTCTTGTGTGGCTATGTCTAAACCCGAGTTGTTTCCGTATGCAATAAAATTTTATTATAATTTACTCTATGGAATTGAATTTCATTTTACCAAATAATATTTATAATAGTAAAAGCCAAAGAAAAATACATTAAACTATAACTCTAATGAAGGCGGTAGATTGTTGGCAAGTTTAGCCAAGCTGCCACCGCCTGCCTCTCACGCAGACGACATGTGGTTTGTTATTGTTGTACTACAGCTGAGCAGCATTGGTTTAGTGTCAAATAATTGGCATTTCATAATACCAATGGTCTTCATTGGATATATTATTGACCCTTAGTATGAAGGTATGTTGCCAACGTAATAATACTGACAAATAAATAGATAAATCGGGTGGTAAATGGGTCAAAAAGGGGACTTTGGGGAAGTGGCCAGAACCAATAGAATTAATCCCATAAGTTCTTTGCTTTGTGTAGCGCGTGTTTGCGTAGCACGGCGCGGTCCCAGTACGATATACCCGCGCTACCCGAGGGAGGACTGTACAGTAAACCCCCGCCCTTTCGAAATTCCAAGACTTTCGGACGAGCATTTCAATTCGGACTCCTCCGTCCTTTTCGGACTACATTTAACGTCGGACTTATAAACTTCGTACATTATTTCAGCCTTTCGGATTTGTCCGAAATTCTGAGAAAAATTAAATCGCATTCGGACCGAAGAGCCGAGTTTCGGACTTGTCTGGTTAGGTGAATGTGTATTCGGACTAGTAAACTTCGGACATTATTTCAGCCATTCGGACAAGTTCGAATGGCTGAAGTGTGAAGTTCGGACTCGGCCCTTTCGGACTTTTGACACTTTCGGACAGGGCTCTCCCCCGATTAGTCCGAAAGGGCGGGGGTTTACTGTACAGTCAGACCCCCCAAAACGCGTCTATATGGGCGGCAAAGCGCGTCGCGTAATAGGAATAACATAACTTATTGAGAAAGATACATATGGGCGGCAGCCCGCCCGAGACACACACATTTTCAGCAATTTTTGATCAAAACCAATACCGGTAATTCATTGTAAAGAAAAGCTATAATAGGCCTACAATATGATGCAGTTTTTACCACCATACACTCCCTGCTGAGTAGCAAGGCTAGGGTTGGTGCCCTGATGAATCAGGGACTTAGTGAATAGTTACCACAGATTGCTAGACCACACCATTCACCAACAGCACTGACATCTGCCAATAACTCACTGGCTGGCCCGAGGCTCGAACCGTCAACCTCACGGTTAGCAGGCGAACGCTCTACCAATCGAGCTACGGCCTGTGAAACATAAACAAAGACCATTGCTTACCTTAAAATTAAATGCTTAGCAAGTGTCCAAGATACGCAATTAATATTGCGTATCCTGGACACTTGGGTTAAGCATTTAATTTTAAGGTAAGCAATGGCTATTGTTTATGTAAAACCTTTCTGTACAATCCTTTGATTCTAACAGAATTTGTTACATTTACCATATAACTTATTAGGCCTATTTCTTTTCCATGTGCGTTTATTTTAACTTAAATGAAGATCAATAATAGAAGTGGGGACAGCAATTGGGTGTTGGAAAACTTATATTTTCGGCGCCCAGTCGTATTCTGGGTAGGCCGGCCAAGAGACAAACATCTTCCCCTGCAACATCTCGCAAGCAAGAAATATGAAGAGGGTTAATAATATAAATGAAACAGCCATTGTTCAAAAAACAAACTCCTGGATAGGAGAGTGTGCCAATAACAACAACAGCTGAGCGGCGGCGGCCGAGTCAAGCGGCGAAGGAGGGTGGCGGGGAATACGAAATACAGCATTTTTACACCACTCTTGGGTATTGTGGGGGTCAATTCGCGTTTTAGGAATTTGAGTACCTTTTGAACCCCTCGACACGGATTAGGGTAAACGCGGACTGAGAATACGTGTATTGGGGGGACTGACTGTAGGTTGTGTTTATGTACATGTTTCTCTCTCTCTCTTGTAGGATTTAGTTTTTACACCATTCCCGTAAGGACGATTCGGGTCGAGTTATACGGATTCCGGGTCAAAGTCTTCTCACAGAAAACGTAAACGCTCATCTAGTCCTAAAACACTCAAACGCACAAAGCGTATGAACTGGAAATTACAAGCCAGGGCTCTAGTGTAAGTAGGAGCCGAAACTGTTATTCTCACGGGCAGTCCTTTGACTTCGCCCATTCTGTCCGAGCTACCCGTTGAACCTCAGCCTTCATCTCCCATTTCCCTTGAACAATTGCAGGCCTCTCTGGCCACAAATTTTCAACCTCGGCCATTGTTAGAGCATGACAGTCCTAGGTTTTGTCCTTCCCTTATAACATCTAAAATTAAGGCGGAAGTGCATAACCCTGTTTATTGCGGTACTCACTAAAACGTCTTCCACGTCTTCCCCCCTTTGCCTGTGTGGTTGGAAGCCCCTGTGCCTAGGCAGTCAGAAGCCTCAGCTCGTCCGTCAACTAACCCTTTCTTGCCGGCACAGTTAGAGCACCCGGTCCAAGCACAGTCAGATACTTGTATCCCCGTAACTCCAGACTATTTTGGCTACAGTTCACAGGACATACCGAGTCAGTCTATTTAATGAGGCACCAATACCAGACCATATTACAACACTTAATTTATAAAGTGTGTGTCGGAAGACTCACTACCGGGTCCTCAGGAGTGTAATGGTAGATGGCCTTTATTCTCAATTTCACTCAATAAATGCTGGTGTTCCCCAGGGATCAGTTTTGGCCCCAATTCTGTTCCTCATTCATATCAATGATCTCATATCTACCACTCATAATCCAATACATTCCTACGCAGATGACTCAACACTCCACAGTTCCTTCACATTTACCAATTCTTTCACCCAACCCGATCTTATAAATTCAAAAATAAACACTGCAATTTCTCTGAACCAGGACCTTTCTAGAATTAATGGATGGGGACAAAAGAATCTAGTTTCCTTTAATGCACAGAAAACCAAGTACATTCAATTTTCTAACCGACAGAATCTCACTGACTCCCATATATTTTTTAATGATGTAAATATTCCCACTTCCCCTAGTATTGACATTCTCGGTGTAACATTAACTACTAACTTGAGCTGGACACATTATGTTAGAAGCATTGCTAAGAATGCCTCTAAAAAACTGGGACTCCTGTACAGAGTTCGAGAATTCTTCACTGACGAGCAGTTGGCCGTAATATATAAAAGTCATGTGCGTTCTCAGATGGATTACTGTTCACCTCTGTGGGGTGGAAGTGGAGTGGTTGCATTGAGGCAGTTGGACAAAATTCAGAATAAAGCTATTAGATTAATCAATAACCCTGCAATCACACAGGACCTTCCTACATTATCCATACAAAGAAACGTTGCATCCCTTGCATTATTCTACAGATATTTTCACAGCAATTGTTCCGAGGAACTTGCTTCAATTGTGCCGCCTCTCCACATCTTTCCCCGTAGAACTAGGGCAGCTGAGAGCGCCCATGAATTTACACTTTCTCCTCCACAATGCAGAACTTCTGCTTATCAGAATTCATTTATCCCCAGAGCTACTACTCTTTGGAATTCACTTCCCTCGAATTGCTTTCCACAAACTTACAATCTACAAATGTTTAAATCCAGTTGTTACAAACATTTTATGAATGGAGGATGCCTTTAGGCACATGGACCTTTTTGATTTGTCTGTGTTTTTCCTTCCTCCGTTCATTGTCTCTTAAAAAAAAAAAAAAAAATAATTATGATGACCCTTCAGGGCACCAGGATCCTTTGAACCCATCTTACAGTCAGTATTATGTCCCACCTCCTGCACCACCTACTACTGAGTCTTCTACTGTTATTCCTCCTATGTTGCTTGAATTGAAATTTCAGGATAAAGTTTTATCGAATGTTGATGTTAAATTTAACTCGAGGACTTCTTCACTTGCGGATCTTTATCAGAAGACCACTCATACATCTACACTACACTTAACCCTCCTGCTGTCACGACCATTCCGTTGACACAGACCCCAATTCAACCTATGCCTCCCTCCCCTATTTTGCGTCTTGTGTTACCCCAGCTCAGACTCCCCCATATTCCTTTTGTTCCCTCCTCCATATTTATGTCTCAGGTACAACCCCCTCCCATTGAGGGTGAATCAGAACAGGAGAAACAACCATATCCACTTCTTTATGGCCCTCGTAGACATTGGACTGTAGTGCCATTGTCTACCACTGATGATGCTGACACAGGTAACCCTGTGCTAGTCCCAGTCCCAGTTGACTGGGTAATAGAGATTAATGAGCTTAACACCTTTGAGCTAAAGACAGTAATGGAAAAGTCCTGGACGTTTCTGTCAAACCTTATCCTAGTGTGTTGGATACAAAATTCATTACTTTCACTCACACTCCAGCTATTCCTTCAGGGAAACGGTTTAATCCCTGGTCAGACTTCACTAAACAGGATGGTCATAATGATCTTAAGTCATTATCCCTTCTATGTAATTCTGCTGGTTTTTCCTGTAAGGTAGGAGACAACACCCAATGATTGATATCAAAGGCATGGGCTTTTGCCCTTGCGTGGATTTGGTGAAGGATGCACAACGTTTTGCTTACACCTGCCTTGAATCTACTCCATATAAACTACCTATTGAAAACCATCACTTAGTCAGTTTATACGTTTAATAAGTCTGACACAGAATTTTGGGAGTTCCTTAGGGGTCCTAAGATTGTGTGCAAAGCTCAATCTGAGCCTTTACTCTCAACACCCACTCTGAAAGAGACTGGATGACTCCATCATCGACACCTGCCCGGGCTACCACACAGAACCCCATACTATTAAGCACATCATAGAAGACTGTATTCCACACAATCACTTATGCCAACAACATAATCTACACTCCTTGAGCGCCCTGTGGGAAAGCCCGATCGTGGCCATGGCCTTCCTTAGGGACTCAGGGCAGATCGGCCAGGCAGCCTTGGGAGCAACAACAACAACACCCACTCTGACCATGATTGACAAAGACTTCAGACTCTGACAGAAAGCTCACCGACTTTTTCTCATTACAGTACAGTAACCCCTCGCTATTTCGGACTTCTAATTGTCGGAAACCCGTACTAGCCGGATCGCCGTTGCCAGGTTATGCCCTTGCGTACCACTGTCCTTGCCCAAGTCCGCCGGGGCCAAGCCCGATGACACGCTCGAAATGATCCAGTTACTTGACTGGGCTTGTCCGGCGTAGCTGCCCTCGGATCCAACTCGCCCTCGACAGGCCCCGGGAGTGAGAGAGTTTGTGAGGCTACTAGTTTTTTTATGGTGGTGGGGTAGGGTTAGACGGCAGGCTAGTGTTGGCAGACGTCGATCCCTGACCTGATTTGTGTTTTGGTTGATTCTTATACCATTTACCTGCACTTTTTATCTTGCTTATACTTGGGCTGAGTGCTTCCCTGTGCTGGGGGAGGCTTGGGACCCTGCAAGGATTGGACCCACTAGGTTGAGCTTTTGGACTGCCTTTGGGCTTGGTATATGGTTTAGTGAATTTAACCCCTCCAACCCGGAAGGGCTCTTGAACGCCCATAACAACCTCGGCCCGCGCAACCCGGAAGGGCTCTTGAACGCCCATTGCTTGCGTGCGTGCGTGCTTTCGAATGCCGCGCGTACATTTTTGGTATCATGGGACGGTAGGTGGCGCCACCCGGCGTAAACGACGCCACAACAACAGTATCTACCCCGACGCCATCATGGACAGTACGCCAAATAGTGATTCCGCTGTGTCCGATACCGTGCTTCCTACGACGCCCTTGCTAGTTCGTCGCGCCTTACCCCGACGCCATCGCCTAAATGTGTTATCTCCCGGAGGTATTGAGACGACATTGAGACTTTATGAGCGAGCTGATGCCAAGCATAATGTTGATGATGAAGTCAGTGACGACTCCAGTAATTATAAGTCGAGTGATTATGGCCATGAGAGTGACAAAAGAGCAATTCCTGGGATTTGCGAGAGAACATGACAGTGATGAAGGTGATGTACCAGTTGTTGAGGAAGCTGGTTTACCTAAAGACAGTGAACTTGAGAGAGTGAGTGAGTGGGAGAGTTCAAGGTCACTCACCAAATTTCGCATAAGTGACACGACTCCAAGCCCTTCCCCAGGTAAATCGCCTTTCAAGCTACATTTGTATAAGCAAAAAATACTTGAGAAGGCGGCCGCGGCAGCTAGGGAACAAGCAAAAATACTTGGTGAGGATGAGGCTGTGAGTGAGGGTCAGCGTGGTGACCCTTCTCGTCCGCCATTGTCTCCCTTATCTACCCACGCCACCCAAGATGACCCGGATGCCCCGCATTCTTCCCCACCACCCCCACCATTGCCAAGGGTTGAGGACCCCCCACTTTCGGCCTATTTGCCTCCTAGGTCCCCCGACAGGAGACATACTGTTGCCGAAAAGGGGAAAGGTAGGAAATATACAAAGAAAATTAAGAAAAGTAAGAGAGTTTTGTTCGAGGCTCCCGCGGCGTCCACCCCGGCCGGCCCCAGCCATACGTCCCCGCAACTGTCCCCGCAACTTTCCCCACGGTCCTCCCCACCTCTCCCGCCTTCAACATGTCTTCCTGAAGAAGTCTTTGAGCTCGCATCACCAATACCTGGGCCTAGTGACAGTGAATCATTGCTTTCTGTCACTCGTCGCAGGCCAAGGAGCCCGGGACCTCGGGGGGACACAGCCTCACCTGCCACTCCTTCCCTACCTCGCCCACCCGCACGCCGCCCACGCATCACTGGTTCCCCGCCAGATTTTTTTTTTTTTTTTTTTTTTTTCTATATTCCAACTACTCCCTCTCGGGCATAGGCTGAGAGCCTGTACATTTCACCGCTCAACACGGTGAAGCCCGTGAGGTCTTGTTCCAGTCTGGGGAGTGAGACATGCGAAGCAACCATCATGGCTCGAAGCAGCTCCATCTCTGAAGCGGCTGGTTGCTTCGTTCAAGTGCTTCACCGTCTCACCCTCCAGACTCAGACCCTCACTCTCAGAACGCCACCTATTGAGCAGTGAACTCACTAGGCATTGTCCCCCTGTAACATATTTTGAATATGGGAATATTCATACAGTGTTATTTAATCAGGGAACAATGAGGGTATTTTTTTGGCATTTCGGTGGGCTTTGTGGTAATGCACTGATACTAGGTACTGCACAAATTCAATCCCAATAATATCTTCCCATTGACATATCGGGATTTGAACCCGGGTCCATTGGATTACCAATCCAGTGGCATGACCACTCCACCACACCTCCCCTATGATTATGTGGGGGCCACTGATGATGAAGGGCACCTCTCTGAAGACTCTGGCCATGATTACATAGGTCCACCGTCAGGGCAAGATGACCACTCTGACGATGACTATATGGACATCGACGACCCTCGACCCATCCGCTTGGCCCGGCGTCGTGCTGCCCGTCGTGCTGCCCGCCGCCCTAGGGCTCGCGCCTCCCGAGTTGGCCCTGGGCGTGCTGGGCCACCAGCTGGAGCTCCTCGTCAGCGTAGACAAGACCCATTCTACGTTTTTCAGTGGCAAGACGTAGTTGATGAGGATGGATACAACCCTGATGTGCCAGCTTTTGATGAGGTACTGGAGGGTTCAGGCATTACCCCCAATTTTCCTGCAGGCCCCAATGCTCCACCACACAAACTATTTGAGGCCTTCTTTGATGAGGAGGTGGTAGGCTATGTTGTCAAAGAGACAAATAAGCAGCACCAATTCCAGGTCCACTTTTTGGGCAAGGTGACCAAGGGCCACATGAGGCAGTGGACCCCAGTGACTCATAAAGAGTTCATGGTGTTCCTGGCACTCACCATGCTAATGCCTCATGTCAAGAAGCATAGGTTGCCTGACTATTGGATCACCAATGATCTGATATCCACCCCTGCCTTCGGGAAATATATGTCTCGCGACCGGTACCTTGATATCCTCGCAGCGCTCCATCTTGTCACCAACCTTGACGTCCACCTCCCAGACAAGCTGTGGAAGATTAGGACGTTGTACGAGATGATGCGAGAACGCTTCACCTCCTACTTCAAGCCCTTCCGCAAGGTCGTCATTGACGAGTCTCTTGTGCTGTTCCGGGGAAAACTCAGCTTCCGGCAGTACATCCCCTCAAAAAGACATCGCTTTGGCATAAAATTCTTTGTGCTGTGCGACTGCCAAACTGGCTATGTCCTGGACTTCCTGGTCTACAGCGGGAAGGAAGGGGACTTGCTTGTGGACCCCCTCATTGGCTTTGGCGGAGCAGTGGTGCAAGCCATGATGGACCGCTACTTTCATAAGAATCACGTCCTCTACACGGACAATTATTACACGTCCCCCACTCTCTCACAGTACCTGCATGAGCGCAAGACGGGGACTGTAGGCACAGTACGAGGGAAAAGGAAGGGCATGCCACCTTTCCCTCCAAAGACCAAAAAAGGTGATGTGTTCAAGAAGAAGTCGGGGCCCATTCTGGCTATCCACTGGCACGACCAGCGGAAGGTCAACCTCCTGACCACCATCCACAAGGGGGAAATGGTGGAGACTGGCAAGGTGGATCGCCGCACCCAGGCCAGGGTGACCAAGCCCGATGCTGTCCTGGACTACAACATCAACATGAGGCTGGTGGACAAGTCCGACATGCAGATAGGCTTCATTGACTGCCTGCGTACCTCGTGCAGATGGTACAAAAAGTTCTTTCTGCATATGGTGGACATGTCAGTTCTGAATGCCTACAATATATACAAGCTTCGGAATGTGAACACACCCCTGAAGTTCAATAGCCTGCGGAGGTTCCAAAAGCAGGTGTTGACGGAGCTCCTGGAGAAGTATGCTACGCCACAGAGGGCAGTGGCACATCCTGGGCCCGCCGTTATCGACCGCTTGCAGTGTGCTCAATACTTGATTAGGCACAGGCTTGGTTCCCTGCCTCAGAATGAATCAGGAAGAACACAGCAGAAGCGGTGCCATGTCTGCTACAACAGCAGGGTGAGGCCGAGGTCAGGTAAAAATTCAACCATGGAGTGTGTGGAGTGCAAGGTGGCACTCTGTGCTTTAGAGTGCTTCTTTGATTACCACTCCAAGCTGGAGTTCTAATAATCATACTGAAATTGCCAAATAAAATGACAATATGTACACTATAATTATATATAGGCAAAAAGTGGAAGAAAACCAATTTATTGTAATACAAAAGTCATGTATTATGAGAAAATTGATACAAATACAATTACACCATAATAATATGTGAAAGTGACACATATGTATATACCAAGTGACATTCATATGATTAGAACCTATAGAAATATATAAATCAGTGAAAAAAGACACAATAAATTGTATATAAAACGTTTACAAATCATATAACTAAGTGAAAGTGACACAAGACCTAATATTTGATGGCCAAAGTATAATAAATACCTGTGATAACGAATAATCAGTGCCTAATACAACAATAACCTACCTCAATTACTAATAAAATGTACGGTATCGAGTGAAAATGAGCATTATCAGTGACAGTGACACTCTCTAAAGCATATTTGTCAAAGTGAAAGTGACACAAGACCTAATATTTGATGGCCAAAGTATAATAAACACCTGTGATAACGAATAATCAGTGCCTAATACAACAATAACCTACCTCAATTACTAATAAAATGTACGGTATCGAGTGAAAATGAGCATTATCAGTGACAGTGACACTCTAAAGCATATTTATCAAAGTGAAAGTGACACAAGACACAATACTTGATGACCAAAGAATAATAAACACCTGTAATAACGAATAATCAGTGCCTAATACAACAATAACCTACCTCAATTACTAATAAAATGTACGGTATCGAGTGAAAATGAGCATTATCAGTGACAGTGACACTCTAAAGCATATTTATCAAAGTGAAAGTGACACAATACTTGATGACCAAAGAATAATAAACACCTGTAATAACGAATAATCAGTGCCTAATACAACAATAACCTACCTCAATTACTAATAAAATGTACGGTATCGAGTGAAAATTAGCAATATCAGTGACAGTGATACCCTAATAAACATATTTTATACAATTGGCCTCAAAATAACTAGAAAATATCAAATAAACATCACATTCTCAATATCAAACACTAAAATCGTCTAAGGGAGATAAATACTTTGGCGCGACGAGCGGCTAGGTGCGTCGTAGCCATGGCCGGGGCGACGCGTTCGAACGCGGGAAGAATTTGCCGCAGAAAAGCACTCGTCTTCCCGCGCTCACCATTATGCAACCAGAGGGGCTAGAGACCTCTACTCAACGCCATTCGACAGAGGAAGGTTTGTGGAACATTATTCTTTTTTATTCACAACATTACATGCCATATTCATTGACTTACAGAGTAGTTAACATAGGCCAAAGATCGTCAAAACACCCGGTACCGCAGCACAGTCGCGAGCTATAGCCCCCGGGGCTGGAGGGTTAAAATGGTCCTTCCCAGCTTGGGAAGCACCCTGCTTAGCAGTATCTACCAAATTGAATACAGTTTTCCACGTATTGGGGCAAACTAAAGAGGGTGTCAGTACTGGTGAGAGGATTACCCGGCGACTAATCTCGTCCGGCAACTTCTTCACCATATAGACCCGTAGGTCTTGACGTGCACGGACTGCCTCTAACAAGGCTATCCTGATGTCGCCCAGTGACTGGATTGAATTTTGGAGTAGGAGGCGCCGAGATAATTCCGTGGCCTTCCTAACATGAGTCATTAACAGCCTGTATCGTTCTAGTTCTAGCCCTGTACAGTGAACCCTCAAATTACGCGCAATTTATCTACACGTAATCAAAACTATGCTTGAATTACAATTGAGGCAACAAATCGAAAAGTACGCTCAATTATTCGAATGTACGCGCCGAGCGTACGAGCGGGAGTCGATTCGTATCTGTTGGAGAGTTTCGGGCGGCCATATTGACGTGACTCCAAGCCCTCCAACGTCGTCACTGTTGACTGTGGAGAGAGACACATCTCCCGTACCAAACTATTATGTATCTATAAAGCACAACAGGATATTATGAATCTATTAAAAGACTGTTCTTCGTTTTACATTGCATGTATCATTTATTGAGCTAACAAAATCGGAAATGGAAAATCTGTTTCTGTTCGGTAGTTGGAGGCGAGATTGTTTACACTTCTTTCGAAAGTCGCTTCAAAGCCCACTGCTCTCCCCTGGCTAAATGATGTGAAGCCAATTCTTTAATATGTATATGAGCTATTGAACTATCTCACTTGACACTATGTAGGCTATAAGAAACTATAGGCTACACAGGGTGTATTACTTTTCGACTCAAAACTTTACCAGTAAGCCTAGGCGGCTAGGCCTATTATTTCGGTCGATCCGTTTCGGGCGCAGTGCTATCGATCGATGGCGCAGATCCGGCATTGCTCAACCACTACCAATGTGAGTTAATTTACGTTTGTGTCTTATTTGTATACATTAAATGTATTTTGTGTGGTAGATTAGGTTATGAAAACATATTTGTACAGTAATATGTTATATATTTGTGGATTTTAGGTGATGAAAGGTAGAAATAGTACAACTTTTGGTCGGACCCAGACCAATACCTATTTTCCCCATTTATATTTAACTCCCATGTACGCGCAAACGAACGTACGCGCCGACAGCACAGTACGCATCCCACGCGTAGTTTGAGGGTTAACTGTACTGGGCTATTTGGTGACTTAATATGAATTGTGAGAAAAGTCTGAAAGCTTTACTACGCAATTTAAAATCTC
This sequence comes from Lithodes maja, assembly GCA_037953745.1. NCBI lineage: Eukaryota > Metazoa > Arthropoda > Malacostraca > Decapoda > Lithodidae > Lithodes > Lithodes maja. The sequence continues at coordinate 58,407 of JBAKBP010009393.1, forward strand.
TATCCAGGTGTGTCGGAGGAGGAGTTGAAAAGGGCTCCTGCAGGTCCCATAAAAACAACTTTGGGGCAGCAATAAAATTAAGTATACAGTAGTAGGTGGAACTCCTCCATGGGCAAAGAGAACCAAGAATTATTATCTTGGGGTGTTTGGTGGGAGGATTTTGATGTGATAGTTGCTACAAACTGTTGTGCCTCAATTTCCCAATCCACCCACAGGCCTGAACCTACCTGTCCCACCTGCAGGACCGGATTGTCGGACTGGTCGCTCACCGGAAGTGTATCCAGTTCCGGCGTGAGCGAGGCTAGAGCTTTTATGTCGTTTACGCCATCAGTCTTGGACCAATCCGCAAATAGCCTTGCAGAGGAGGCAGGAGGAAGAGCTGGAGTAGGGGAATACACAAAATATTCATATGCATAGACATTAGGTATTGCTTTGATACATCCAAAATATTACCCCCTGTATCTTTTGCCCTCAGTTTTCTGTTCTTATTAATTTGGATTACCCACTCACCCGTTACCGGGAGCTCCCCCGCGATTGTTTGTTGTGCCATGGCTGGATTTTGAGCCATAATAGTTACCCATGAACTATCGGGACCGTAAAGAAGCGGCATAGGGCCTTTCTTTATCGAAGCCTTTTCTAAAGGAGGGGGAATCATATCCGTAATAACTCGGACATTAGTGATAGTTAAAGAAGCAGTAACTGGAATACTACCAGCTGAAGTAGTTTGCGGAGTTACGTTAGGAATGGGAGGTGGAGCATTAGAAGGAACAACGACTCTGGATGGCTCTAAAGGCCGCACAACAGACACTATCGAAGGAGCTCCCGGCACGGCTGTGGGAGTTTCCGGTGATTTTGTTGGTACCTGATAGTGTTGCATCATGTTATGTAAAATATAATCTAAATCATCACAAGTTATATACTGACTCTGAGAACCCTTAGATGACTCTGATCCTACCTCTGACCTTTCCTCTACCCGGTCAGGTTGAGCTGAAGACAATTGTTCAATTTCTTCCGGCTCTTGACCTGTCACTTTCATTTCTTCCGGTTGTTGCCGGAGTTCAGAGGTTAATTGTTGTTGCTCAAGACCTGGCCATGTTAGGTCAGGGGCGGATGAAGGTATAGTGTCAACATTTTCACTTCCTCTGTGATCCGCCGGGTATTGAATATAAGGACCTGTTTGCACTGTTTCTGGGTGCCGCCACACACTGCGACCCTGTTCAACTCTAGTCTGTGAATCGGGGAGAAACTGTGAACTCTAGACAAACTGAGAACCTGTGTCAAAGCCTTGTGGTTCACTCGCCGTGTAGCCTCTATACTGTTCAGCCAGAACTCAAGAAGGTACCACACGAGCACGACTAAGTGTTGTATCTAACTTTGGAATAGCAAAACTTACATCCTTAGGTTCTGAATTTCTGTCACTAGACCCATCCCTGGGAGTTGACTCAACTCCCTCCGTCCCTACCTCAGAACTGCCAGATTAGACGTTGGACATGGTAGAGGTAGGGACGGAGGGCGGTGGCCGCGACCCCGGCGATTGCCGGTGCCGCGAGCTCGTCGCCTCCGTACAGGAATGTTTTATACCCTTCCCATCTGAATGCTTGCTACTACATGTAGTCGCCTCAGTTTTCCTCTTCTTGAAAGATCTTGAAGCCTCCGTAGACGACTTCGATGACCGCTTCAGAGGCGATCTCGACCGGGACCGTGATCGGTCCTCTTGTGGAGATGTTGACCGCGTTCTCTTATGGCGGCCTGGGGGGGGTTGCCTTAGTTGAGGAAGAGTGACTACTGTCACTACTGCTCACTGTTTCTTTAGATAGAATTTTAGGCTTAGAGCCGGACCGAGAAGGGGGAGTTTTATTAACTTGAGCTTTAATAATTAATTGGTCCCAAAGTGCTTCATCATCACAGTGAAGTGCTTTATGAGCTACGTCTTTAGTGTAAGAATTAAAAGTATTTTTAATCTCTTGCAAGGCTACTAGACATGATTGATCTCTGTTAACCCGGGAACTGCGGGGAGACTCTTAAGAGTTCCCCCGGCGGACTGCGGGGAGACTCTTAAGAGTGAGTGAAAACAAAAATCAACTTTTGACATCGAAAAAAAAAAAAAAAAAAAAAAAAAAAAATTTTTTTTTTTTTGGTCCCTGGGCCATGCAAAATCTCAGTCCTCTACCTCCCCTTCTTCCCCACTTTCCTCCTCTCCTTCAGTTATCACCTATTTTCCCTGTTATTCCCTTATTCTGAGGTATATTTTCGTGCTAACATTAGAAATCCGGTTGGAGGGTGTGGTCATCACTGATAGCAAGCGAATGCAAAAGAGAGAGAGAGAGAGTATCGATCGACTGTGTCTCAGTGGCCTTGGGGGAAATTGGCGGGAAAGCAGCTTGCCTCACCCATACATTATACAACTCGCGGGCTATATCTCCGATTTTGACCATCCAAACGCTGTTTTCACTCGTTTTATTGTTGTTTCAGGTTAATACCTTTATAATCAACCCATAATAGGCGCATATGGATAATTATTAATGCTATTAATGGTACAATGAATATTTTAGTGACGAAAAACCTCAAATACGTCAGCACAGGGGGAGGTTTTCAATTACCCCCGTGCGCACTTCAGAGGTTAATGGTACAATGAATATTTTAGTGACGGAAACAACTCAAATACGTCAGCACAGGGGGACGTTTCCAATTACCCCCATGCGCACTTGTTAGGTTAAACAGTCCATTCCTCAGGTCTGTGCACACGCCGCATTTCTTGGAAACCCAGACTCCCCTGGACCTGTCCAAGCACTTCACACATAATTTATGAGAAAAGACAGAAATGAGAGAGTAAGTAGGAGTGGAGCATAGCATGACTAAAGGCATGACGGTGACCTAATAACCCCCCCCCCCCCCCCCCCTTGTGTCCTGTGCTGGTGTGTTGTGATCTGGATAGAACAGGAATAAATGCTCATAAGGATGAACCGAGACAGTCACACACCGTTACACTCCAAATGCTCATAAGGATGAACCGAGACAGTCACACACCGTAACACTCCAAATGCTCATAAGGATGAACCGAGACAGTCACACACCGTTACACTCCAAATGCTCATAAGGATGAACCGAGACAGTCACACACCGTTACACTCCAAATGCTCATAAGGATGAACCGAGACAGTCACACACCGTTACACTCCAAATGCTCATAAGGATGAACCGAGACAGTCACACACCGTTACACTCCAAATGCTCATAAGGATGAACCGAGACAGTCACACACCGTTACACTCCAAATGCTCATAAGGATGAACCGAGACAGTCACACACCGTTACACTCCAAATGCTCATAAGGATGAACCGAGACAGTCACACACCGTTACACTCCAAATGCTCATAAGGATGAACCGAGACAGTCACACACTGTTACACTCCAAATGCTCATAAGGATGAACCGAGACAGTCACACACCGTTACACTCCAAATGCTCATAAGGATGAACCGAGACAGTCACACACCGTTACACTCCAAATGCTCATAAGGATGAACCGAGACAGTCACACACCGTTACACTCCAAATGCTCATAAGGATGAACCGAGACAGTCACACACCGTTACACTCCAAATGCTCATAAGGATGAACCGAGACAGTCACACACCGTTACACTCCAAATGCTCATAAGGATGAACCGAGACAGTCACACACCGTTACACTCCAAATGCTCATAAGGATGAACCGAGACAGTCACACACCGTTACACTCCAAATGCTCATAAGGATGAACCGAGACAGTCACACACCGTTACACTCCAAATGCTCATAAGGATGAACCGAGACAGTCACACACCGTTACACTCCAAATGCTCATAAGGATGAACCGAGACAGTCACACACCGTTACACTCCAAATGCTCATAAGGATGAACCGAGACAGTCACACACCGTTACACTCCAAATGCTCATAAGGATGAACCGAGACAGTCACACACCGTTACACTCCAAATGCTCATAAGGATGAACCGAGACAGTCACACACCGTTACACTCCAAATGCTCATAAGGATGAACCGAGACAGTCACACACCGTTACACTCCAAATGCTCATAAGGATGAACCGAGACAGTCACACACCGTTACACTCCAAATGCTCATAAGGATGAACCGAGACAGTCACACACCGTTACACTCCAAATGCTCATAAGGATGAACCGAGACAGTCACACACCGTTACACTCCAAATGCTCATAAGGATGAACCGAGACAGTCACACACCGTTACACTCCAAATGCTCATAAGGATGAACCGAGACAGTCACACACCGTTACACTCCAAATGCTCATAAGGATGAACCGAGACAGTCACACACCGTTACACTCCAAATGCTCATAAGGATGAACCGAGACAGTCACACACCGTTACACTCCAAATGCTCATAAGGATGAACCGAGACAGTCACACACCGTTACACTCCAAATGCTCATAAGGATGAACCGAGACAGTCACACACCGTTACACTCCAAATGCTCATAAGGATGAACCGAGACAGTCACACACCGTTACACTCCAAATGCTCATAAGGATGAACCGAGACAGTCACACACCGTTACACTCCAAATGCTCATAAGGATGAACCGAGACAGTCACACACCGTTACACTCCAAATGCTCATAAGGATGAACCGAGACAGTCACACACCGTTACACTCCAAATGCTCATAAGGATGAACCGAGACAGTCACACACCGTTACACTCCAAATGCTCATAAGGATGAACCGAGACAGTCACACACCGTTACACTCCAAATGCTCATAAGGATGAACCGAGACAGTCACACACCGTTACACTCCAAATGCTCATAAGGATGAACCGAGACAGTCACACACCGTTACACTCCAAATGCTCATAAGGATGAACCGAGACAGTCACACACCGTTACACTCCAAATGCTCATAAGGATGAACCGAGACAGTCACACACCGTTACACTCCAAATGCTCATAAGGATGAACCGAGACAGTCACACACCGTTACACTCCAAATGCTCATAAGGATGAACCGAGACAGTCACACACCGTTACACTCCAAATGCTCATAAGGATGAACCGAGACAGTCACACACCGTTACACTCCAAATGCTCATAAGGATGAACCGAGACAGTCACACACCGTAACACTCCAAATGCTCATAAGGATGAACCGAGACAGTCACACACCGTTACACTCCAAATGCTCATAAGGATGAACCGAGACAGTCACACACCGTTACACTCCAAATGCTCATAAGGATGAACCGAGACAGTCACACACCGTTACACTCCAAATGCTCATAAGGATGAACCGAGACAGTCACACACCGTTACACTCCAAATGCTCATAAGGATGAACCGAGACAGTCACACACCGTTACACTCCAAATGCTCATAAGGATGAACCGAGACAGTCACACACCGTTACACTCCAAATGCTCATAAGGATGAACCGAGACAGTCACACACCGTTACACTCCAAATGCTCATAAGGATGAACCGAGACAGTCACACACCGTTACACTCCAAATGCTCATAAGGATGAACCGAGACAGTCACACACCGTTACACTCCAAATGCTCATAAGGATGAACCGAGACAGTCACACACCGTTACACTCCAAATGCTCATAAGGATGAACCGAGACAGTCACACACCGTTACACTCCAAATGCTCATAAGGATGAACCGAGACAGTCACACACCGTTACACTCCAAATGCTCATAAGGATGAACCGAGACAGTCACACACCGTTACACTCCAAATGCTCATAAGGATGAACCGAGACAGTCACACACCGTTACACTCCAAATGCTCATAAGGATGAACCGAGACAGTCACACACCGTTACACTCCAAATGCTCATAAGGATGAACCGAGACAGTCACACACCGTTACACTCCAAATGCTCATAAGGATGAACCGAGACAGTCACACACCGTTACACTCCAAATGCTCATAAGGATGAACCGAGACAGTCACACACCGTTACACTCCAAATGCTCATAAGGATGAACCGAGACAGTCACACACCGTTACACTCCAAATGCTCATAAGGATGAACCGAGACAGTCACACACCGTTACACTCCAAATGCTCATAAGGATGAACCGAGACAGTCACACACCGTTACACTCCAAATGCTCATAAGGATGAACCGAGACAGTCACACACCGTTACACTCCAAATGCTCATAAGGATGAACCGAGACAGTCACACACCGTTACACTCCAAATGCTCATAAGGATGAACCGAGACAGTCACACACCGTTACACTCCAAATGCTCATAAGGATGAACCGAGACAGTCACACACCGTTACACTCCAAATGCTCATAAGGATGAACCGAGACAGTCACACACCGTTACACTCCAAATGCTCATAAGGATGAACCGAGACAGTCACACACCGTTACACTCCAAATGCTCATAAGGATAAACCGAGACAGTCACACACCGTTACACTCCAAATGCTCATAAGGATGAACCGAGACAGTCACACACCGTTACACTCCAAATGCTCATAAGGATAAACCGAGACAGTCACACACCGTTACACTCCAAATGCTCATAAGGATAAACCGAGACAGTCACACACCGTTACACTCCAAATGCTCATAAGGATAAACCGAGACAGTCACACACCGTTACACTCCAAATGCTCATAAGGATAAACCGAGACAGTCACACACCGTTACACTCCAAATGCTCATAAGGATAAACCGAGACAGTCACACACCGTTACACTCCAAATGCTCATAAGGATAAACCGAGACAGTCACACACCGTTACACTCCAAATGCTCATAAGGATAAACCGAGACAGTCACACACCGTTACACTCCAAATGCTCATAAGGATAAACCGAGACAGTCACACACCGTTACACTCCAAATGCTCATAAGGATGAACCGAGACAGTCACACACCGTTACACTCCAAATGATCATAAGGATAAACCGAGACAGTCACACACCGTTACACTCCAAATGCTCATAAGGATGAACCGAGACAGTCACACACCGTTACACTCCAAATGCTCATAAGGATAAACCGAGACAGTCACACACCGTAACACTCCAAATGCTCATAAGGATAAACCGAGACAGTCACACACCGTAACACTCCAAATGCTCATAAGGATAAACCGAGACAGTCACACACCGTTACACTCCAAATGCTCATAAGGATAAACCGAGACAGTCACACACCGTTACACTCCAAATGCGCCGGGAAACTAGATGTAGCCACACCGCCACTCTAATATTCCCATCGTACTTGTCTTCGAAAAGACCCCGAAGATACTTTCTATTAAGAACTGCTTATCTATGACCAAGTGTCACCGACCCATACTTTTAGATGAATCCTTTCGGATATTTATTAACTAACGGATCGTCTACAAGGACCTGAGTGATAGTTAATTACCCCACTGGACTTTTCCGCCGGGCGGATTCAAAGTCATGTCATGCCGCGTGAGGCTATCTGTATAGGCGAGTTCTTTCGGCCGGGCCGAAACACTCCCTTTTTGGAATCTGCACTTCCGCCAGGAGTCTAGTGGTACTACTGTCCACGTCGGGTTTATTGGATCTATTCCCTGCCCGCCTGCAAGGCGAGCTTCCGGCATCAATACCCGGTAAAGATCGCCGGAGGGAAACACCAAACCTTTTGAGAGTGCTAACTTGTCCGGGCAAGACAGCCACCCACAAAAAAAAACAACCAAATAAGTCAGAACGTCTCCTGACACTTCCCAATCATGTATAATATCACCACATGAAAGCGAAGGTTACATCTTTGGGCTAATACATATTAATTAATTAAGCAATTAATAAATACCCCTAGCCACTGATAAAAACACCCCTAATTGAGGCTGGCCACGAGGCTCAAGGTAAATATTACGACAAATATGACACCCTTATCTCCCAAGACGACACAGCAACAGCGAGCGCACGACACCCCACGCCAGAGGGGAAGAAGCAAACTCGGATTCTGGAAAGTTCCCCACCACGTGGGGCAACTCTTAGACCAGCATGTCTGCTATATGGATATTAATTTACGTTACTCCATCAGATAGATGGCCAGTAATTTAGCTCCACGTATATATAGTGTTACGGACTAGGGTTCAAACCCACAACATTATGAATAAATGAATAACTCCCATGAAAAGGCAACATCTGTTATCACTGTAGTACTATGAGAATGAAAGTTAACCACCCAAAACTAGACTGCAAGGTTAATATTATCCTCCAGCGAAACCCTATTACTATACAACAAGTCAATCAGAATCATAAAATTGATATTATTAAGTTTTCTTTAATATCAGTAGAATAACGTATGCTTTCATAAATCCTTTTAAGATTTATATGTAAAGTATTCAAGTATCCACTTTAGTTTACTGTACAAATAATGTATTACTGTTTACTTTCTTTTAGAACCACAGGATATTCAAAGTATTTAAACCTTTTAAGTTATTTGAAAGATAGTACATAAAAATAAATAAGGTAGGTATGGATGAAAAGATAATTTAAAAGTATGGATATTATTACATATAAATTACACTTTATACTATTTCCATTCACATATGCATAGCCTACGTGAGTTGCAGTTGGGATGTGTGTACATGCTTAGATTGATATGCAGGATTCGAAGTTGCATAATAAAACGTAGGCAGTGTCCACCATTCTTTAACTGTCTTCGTGGCGCAATGCATAAGGTGTTGATTTTCGGTGTGAGCGTCCTGGGTTCGAATCCACGGACTGCCACATGTGTGTGTTAAATTTCATTAATCAATTTTAGGAGTAGAGTTGGTTGTTGGATAGAACATAATAATTTATACACCTACCCTTACATTCACACAATACAACATAATCACACAATACAACATAATAATACTTATCTATAGAGAGATAGTTATACAAGGCAGGACACAAACTCAGGGCAGTGGCGGATTGGGGGGGGGGGGGGGGGGTCGAGTAGGCCATGGCCTAGGGCCCCGTGCCCCCAAGGGGCCCACACCTTGGCATAAAAAAAAAATATATATTATTCACAGTTGTTGATGTTGTTGTTCCCTAAGCTGCCTGGCCGAACAGCCCTGAGTCCCTGAGGAAGGCCATGGCCACGATCGGGCTTTCCCACAGAGCTCTCATTGAGTGTAGATTGTGTTGTTGGCGTAAGTGGTTGTGTGAAATGCAGTCTTCTATGATGTGTTTAATGGTATGAGGTGCTGTGTTACATCCCGGGCAGGCGTCGACAACGGAGTCATCCAGTCTCTTCTGATAGCTCAGGAGAGCTGGATGGTGTCCGCATCTCAGCCTGGCCAGGTGGACTCTGTCCTCGCGAGGAAGGGAGGATTCGGAAGGATGGATTTCGGGAGGTCGTGCATGCAGCTGCGTGTTGTCTGTGAGTGAGTGGATGGATCGGTGAGAGATATGAGTATGGATGTGCTTCTGGAAGTTGGTTCGGGGTGGGCAGGGAGGGAGAGAGGACAATAATTGTGTGTGATACCGTGTGCTGGGTGTTGTTTTGATATTTCTTGGTGTCTGTGGGGTGTCTGTGGGTGTGTTGCGATGTAGTTTAGTGGGTGGTCTTGGTTTGTGGAGGCTGCTGCCAGGAATTGAGTGCCTCTCATGTCCAGATGGTCTTTGACTTTGAGGATTTTGGTTTCTTGATGTAGGTAATCTGTGGGTGCAGTAGCTGTGCAGCCTGTAATGATCTTCAGGGCTTTGTTTTGAATAGTCTGTAAGGTCTTATGATGTGTTTCAGCTAGGTTAGAAGCCCAGGCTGGGCTTGCGTATTCCATCACTGATCTTATGTATTGTTTATATACTGTTATGCCCTGTTTTTCTACAGGTTTAACTTGGGTAATGCGAGTTCTAATTGACTGGGTATAGAAGGCTGCATGCACAATACAAGATATGAGGAATAGAGAACACAAAGAAACACATGGTAGCAAGTTACACGATCACGTTTATTAATATACCACTGCAGAATACTTGTGTAAGACAATATAATAGAATGGAACAACACTAGCATAAGTGGATCTGGATGGAGCCTAGTCTCCCACTTCCAACGTTCAGGTATTAATCTTCTGATCACTGGCTTTGATTTAACAGGTTTATATACCGAAGACCATCAATGTTACTTGTAGATTCCTATTCACTGTTAGATTTATTACTGGTAGCTCTGGTGCACAAGTAGTAGTTCACAGACTAGATTAGACACGCGTATTTTAGAGCACGGGAATTCTATTGTAACCTCAGAGGGGTACTGATCTAAGTTTTATATCCTTGTTTCAGAAATACATAGAACGCAAATCAGTGGGCGAACGTTAGATATCACTAGAGTTTTAATATCTGAATAAGGTAATTACGAGAGTCAAGGTCGCCTGTTAATTAATGAGCACTGATCGCTTAGTACGTCCCAAATGGAATGGTTAAGTCTGTATTACACTGGGCAAGGTCTTAGCCACTTCGTAGAAATATTTAATTAGTGAAATCTCTAAACAGCACAGTAAGAGGTAGTACTGCTAAAGAGAATCTTGGGTAGTATCTGATGGGTCTGGTCCTGGTTATCTTGCGTCCATGATGTTGGGGGCTAACGACTGGTTCCGCGGCCGTCCAGGGTGTCCATATGTGTGAAGTTCTTAAATTACGTGGGCAGGTCCTTCCATCCAAATCTGCCACGGAGTCTGCCGGCTCTGGGATCTCACTCCGGAACAACACAAGGGCAGAGCTAGAGGTTAACTGCAGGGTAGTGACCCCTGGTTGGTGTCTAGCTTTCAACTGATTTGACTGGGGGCGGGAGTTAGATTTATAGGCTCGGTTCTGGACCCTGTAGACAGTAGGGATCTCGAGATCAGTGCTCATTAATTAACAGGCGACCTTGACTCTCGTAATTACCTTATTCAGATATTAAAACTCTAGTGATATCTAACGTTCGCCCACTGATTTGCGTTCTATGTATTTCTGAAACAAGGATATAAAACTTAGATCAGTACCCCTCTGAGGTTACAATAGAATTCCCGTGCTCTAAAATACGCGTGTCTAATCTAGTCTGTGAACTACTACTTGTGCACCAGAGCTACCAGTAATAAATCTAACAGTGAATAGGAATCTACAAGTAACATTGATGGTCTTCGGTATATAAACCTGTTAAATCAAAGCCAGTGATCAGAAGATTAATACCTGAACGTTGGAAGTGGGAGACTAGGCTCCATCCAGATCCACTTATGCTAGTGTTGTTCCATTCTATTATATTGTCTTACACAAGTATTCTGCAGTGGTATATTAATAAACGTGATCGTGTAACTTGCTACCATGTGTTTCTTTGTGTTCTCTATTCCTCATATCTTGTATTGTGCATGCAGCCTTCTATACCCAGTCAATTAGAACTCGCATTACCCAAGTTAAACCTGTAGAAAAACAGGGCATAACATTGGTGGCAGCGGTGGGATTGGTGGGGGAAGAGTTAGGGATGGTCGGGGAGGATAGAGGCAAGGAAGAGTGCACTGGGGTTGGACTTTCACCGGAAGTCATTTTGGAAGGGTGCACGGAGTCTTGGATAGGGGCTGAAGGGTTGGATAGGGGATTCATCGAACTGCGTAGGCATTCTTCTCTGATGGAGAGCATATGTTCTTCGAATAAGCCATACGGGTCGAGATGGGCGGTGATGTGGGGTGGGAGGATGTTTAACAAAGCGGTGAATAAGAGTTCATTTTGTTGGTCGTAATCTTCATAGCTATACGTGGTCCTCACGTATCTGTAGAGTTGTATGAGGGTCACATTTATATCCCCTTCATACTTGATCTCGTCGACTTTTATTATTTTGGGGGCGACGGGGGAACCCAAAAGTGGATCTAAGGTCCGGATCACGAAGGATCGAAACTGGTTCCAGGTACTCTCTGGCGTATTCTGTGCCACCATTTGGTGGATAAATTCTTTAAAAGTAGGCTTATCAACAAGTTGGGAAACGGCTTCTCCCAACTGTATAATATGCAAAATTCTCCAGGCGATTTTTTCGCGGTCATTATAAAATACCACATCGTATACTGGCTTTATTATGTCTAAGTAACTGGTGATATCATACGTGTTTAAATCATACTTGGGAATGTGTGCGAGTGGCTGAAGATTTCGACCTGTTGCCATGCTTCTACTGTTCCAAACTTGCAGTGTAATGCAACCTTTTATCCGGTGTAATGCCCTCGAAAATGTCCCGCACCCACAATAATACTAACCCGAGTTGACGTCAGGTATAGCGTAAAATAGTCGTAGATGGTAAGTCCAATAAACTCATCTCGAGAGACTATCACCGTGGTTCGAAAATAGTCGTAGATGGTAAGTCCAATAAACTCATCTCGAGAGACCATCACCGTGGTTCTTAAAAATCGGACTAAGGTTGCTATACTTTTGTACGTCCGTGGTAGTACAGTGGGTTAGCGCGCGGGCCTGGTGGTGATGGTGGTGCGTCACTAACCAGGGTTCGAACCCCACCCAAGGCATCTCAAAACCTGTGGGTTTTTAGGGGGGTTAAATTCCCTTCAGAGGTTCGTACCCCGCGCCAGGTACCAGGAATGGTTGATCCTAAAGGTAGCCTGGGGATAATTCCCATTCCTATTTAACCTGGAAAAACCTAGCATTTCATTGGTGGCAGTAAGGGAACGTGACCTGGTAGCTATGTGCTGGAGCACCCGTCACGCGAACCCTATACCAAGAATTGAGATGGCTAAGGTAAAAAGGCTACGATACCCTACGACCTTACGAGGCTAGGGACTAGCCTAACTAAAATGGAATGTGGTGTAATGCCCTCAAAAATGTCCCGCACCCACAATAATACTAACCCGAGTTGACGTCAGGTATAGCGTAAAATAGTCGTAGATGGTAAGTCCAATAAACTCATCTCGAGAGACTATCACCGTGGTTCGAAAATAGTCGTAGATGGTAAGTCCAATAAACTCATCTCGAGAGACCATCACCGTGGTTCTTAAAAATCGGACTAAGGTTGCTATACTTTTGTACGTCCGTGGTAGTACAGTGGGTTAGCGCGCGGGCCTGGTGGTGATGGTGGTGCGTCACTAACCAGGGTTCGAACCCCACCCAAGGCATCTCAAAACCTGTGGGTTTTTAGGGGGGTTAAATTCCCTTCAGAGGTTCGTACCCCGCGCCAGGTACCAGGAATGGTTGATCCTAAAGGTAGCCTGGGGATAATTCCCATTCCTATTTAACCTGGAAAAACCTAGCATTTCATATACTGTGGTGGTAGTTTCTTTGTTGTGTCCAAATTTTGTGTGAGCAAGTGACCTGAGGGCGTTAAGTCTGGGTGTCAGTTTTCTTTTTAATGTTTGTGGTGTGCTGTTTGAATGTCATATGAGTATCATATGTTACTCCTAGGACTTTGGGTGTGTGTATGTGTTAGGGGTGTGTTGTTTATGGTGAGTTGAGGGATGTATTCGTGTTCTCCTGTCCAGCTTGTGAGCAGGGTTGCGGTGGATTTGGCTGGGGCTAGATTAAGTCTGTTTGTAGTGCACCAGCCATGTAGTGTGTTGAGATAGGGTTGAAGGAGATCTGTTGCTCTTTTTGGGTCATGGTGTGTGCATGTGAGTGTTATGTCATCTACATAGGAGGCTAAGTTTATTTGGTTCACAGTTTGCATTTTCGGTTATTAATTTTTGTTAGCGATTACCCCATTCCCAATACTATTGGAATTAATGGCATTATGACTTTTAGAGCATAAAATAATGGGTATTAAATTTATAATGATTGTGTTATATTTGTTTTAAAACCGTAAAATGCGTAATCCGTTTACCTGGTAGAAAAAAACCCATTTAGTTATCCCTGTACGCTGCCATGTCCGGTTTCTTCAATGACGGAAAATTTTGTTCAAATATTTTAATTTCCCCTTACAGTTTCTGATATTGTATATTAATGTCAGTTTATTTTATTATGATAATCAATAAGCTTTTAAACATTATTATTAATATAACATAACATATTCATGTTATAAGTTATTAAATTCAACAGTTCACGTAGCCTTGAATGTTACTGGCGTGGGTGACCGAGCAGCTGGGCTGAGAAGGTAGGAATGGATGTTTTGTTAATATTATATTATTGATTATTGGGAATCTAGGGCTCTTTCCTCAATTTCTCTCATCGATCCTCAATTATAAATACCTGTGATTAAGTGGTTGTGTTACTGGCATTGCCTATGCCTTGTATATTTGCTTAACCAATTATTATTAACACTTTCGCATGCCTGGCCTACCCTCTCCAGCCTACCTAGGAAGTGAGCCGCGCTCCCCACCTCCCACCTACCAAGTACTGAGCTGCACAGTATAGTAAAATGCTCGCCCACCCTAGTACTCAGGATCCTGCTAGTACTCCAGCTTGGGCTGGTTACCGCTCATAGTCACCTTCTATAAATGTTTACAGTTATTTTCTTTTGTGACAATTTTTTTGGTCATATATCATTCATTTTACTCTATAAATATTAAGGTATGATTGTTAGATAATAATATGTGCATTGTACACTGAATATAACACTGACATATCTAGGAAGAAGAGGAAAAGTGGAACATGCGTGTACATATTTATTTTCTTTAATCATCTTAAAATTTAAACTCACATTTGTTCATATTGGCCTATAAGTTGTATGAATGTGTACACATGTTTGTAAAGTCGATTATTCCCGCCCAAAAAGCTTCTAGGCGTGGCCAACATAATAATCTTATCGCTCGTTTTTCACCCACAAATATCACCCCAACTGCACTTCACGAGATAGAGGAAAGTCTATACAACAATATTTCTATCAACAAAAAATAGTGTATCTATTATGGTTATCGTGTAAAATTGATATTCGTAAATATTTCTGCTGCAAATTGTGATATTTGTCACTTTACTTCAAGATATTTCCAAAACTCACTGACTAAATAACTTATTTATATTGTCATACTAAATCACAGCAATTTTTTTCCGCTGAACATGATGGCAGTGTTTAGAATATTCTATCATCAATATTGGATTTTATAGAAATAAATGTATAACGATAGTTTTCGCTTTTATAGAATTCCTGCCGCACCAAAATATTCACACTCAGTTGGTTTTCACCCATAATAATTGTTTTTTTTATTGTTTTTATTTTATGAACGGCAAGAGGAAAGGTTATTATATAAGATTTCATCAACAAAATAAACAAAACTAATAATATGTGGAATTTCACCGTAGGTGAAGTTAACTATTCAGTCCGCCGGTATTTTCACTGATAAAATGTGGGACAATGAATATTCTGTACGCAAGCACTATTTAGGATTTTTCATTAGCTTTCTAATGGTACTGTACCTACATGACCAATGTACGATCAAAACTTCTATTTTCCCGAATATTTTTTGTCCGTCGACCGCCGTAACCGACTGGTAAATATTTTCGCTTCACTTCATGATCCATTTTCATATAATTTAACGATCGATACAGTTTTTAGATATTAATTTCATATATCGGCAATGAATACAGATTGTTATTTTTAAAGAACCAGCTCTCTACGACTAAAACTTGGTTTTATATAAATATTTTCATATGCCTATACAGTAGCTTACAACAAAGTATTAATGTATATAAAACTATACAATAATAATAGCTTATAATTATAGTAACAATAATAGTATTAGTGGAAATAATAATTAATGATAATAATAATTAGAAAAAAACATTATAAATATATATACAGTAAAAGTCCTTTAATCCGACGACCGATGATTCGAATCTCCCAATAGTCCGAATTTTTCAATTTGAGGCCAAATCCGAATTCACCCGATGGTCCGAATTTCAAGAAGTCCCAAAGTCCCCTTTTTGAGGCATTAGTCCACTCAAATGACACATAATGGAGCACACACATATCATATGTTCATGAATTCACTTTAAAAGTTTACCATTGTCATTGTAGCCTATTACCTACTTCAAAACATTCAGATTAATGGTCAAAGGAAGCTACTGATATAAACGTAAACACCACATCGTCTGCTAGAGTTTTTTTTGCTCTTGAACGCATCCTTGGGACGCTCCGATGCGCTACTGGCTTGCACCGCATTTTCTGCAAGCGCATTCAGTCTTGAGCTTGAAAACGCACCTTTGGACGTTCCGATACGCTACTATTTATAGTTCAGTGATCGGAGCGTCCCAAGGGTGCTTTCAAGACAACAAGACAAGAGTGCTTTCAATACAATATAATATAACAGAGCACGTCACAAAAGGAAAATCACAAAAGGAAAATTACAAGAACCTCTCAGGGAAGTGCCGTTGTTAAGGCATTACTTCCCGAACCACATCTGATCTGATCTTCAAGAGCAAGACAAACTCGCTAGTAGACGATGCGGACATAAAGTGTGAGAGTCCGAGTGTAGGGGTTGAGACAGTGAAGCACGGGAACGGGGTGGCTTCAGAGATGGGGTCGTTTCGGGCCATGAGTGAGCACCGTGCCTCATGTGAAGGCAAGGTGGCAGGTGCTCGTTGTGCTCTACGTGCTTCACATGTCTCACTCCCTAGACTGGAACAAGACCTCACGGGCTTCACTGTTCATTGTAAAGCGGTGAATTTTAAGGCTCTCAGCCTATGCCCGAGAGGAAGTAAGTTGGAATATAGAAAAAAAAAAAAAAAAAAAAATGGTGTTTACGTTTATATCAGCAGATTCCTTTGACCATTAATCTGAATGTTTTGAAGTAGGTAATAGGCTACAATGACAATGGTAAACTTTTGAAGTGATTTCATGAACATATGATATGTGTGTGTCATTTGGGTGGCCTAATGCCTCAATGTTTTCATCAGGCCATTAATACACAGGTTCATAGGGGTAAAGTCCGATAATCCGAAAAATCCACTAATCCGAACGAGGGCCGGTCCGCTGCCCTTCAGATTAACGGAAGTTTACTGTATATATAGGCTATATACAGTATATATATAGCGCAACGGAGCGGCGAGCGCCGAAGGCGCGTGCTTTAAAGAGGTCAGGGGGCATGCCCCCCAGGAAAAGTTTTGAGAATTGAGGTATCTAAAACAGCATATCCTGCAATCTATATATCTTGTACAATATATCTCAAGAGTAGAGATAATGAATTTATATAAGAGATAGCAGATACGCTACTCTACTCTAACCTCTTTTACGGCATTCATATAGCCAATAGGCTATTCACCGCCAGGTGTTGCCCAACGTAATATCTTGTTGAGTCGCTGTTAAAAGTCTTCACCTTGGGTTCTCAATGTAGAACCACGAATGAGAGAAAGGGGGGGGGGGGGGGGGGGAATACTCTAATCATATTAATGATAACCATCGACTATCCCACTCTAATCCATCTTTATATAAGATGCAGCTGATGTGCTACCCCGTTCTAACTTCTTTTACTGCATTCATATAGCCAACAGGCTACTCGGCATTCCATAGGCCTTATGCATGACGAGCCGGTACATGATTTTGTTCTTTGCTCTAGTATTATGTAACATTAATTCTTGGCCTGATGAGCAACAGCTCTCTCATGTAATCGCCACGACCATTGTGCAGTGGTTCGGGTTCACAAGATGCAACAAATTCCCCCTTCTTGGGCGTACGAAGTATGTACGCCATCTGTCTTGTGTTGATTGTACGCTAGCTAGTGGGCTACTAAGAAGTGTACAAACTGTGCACCCTTCGTGAAACATCACAATCTGATTGGCCACATAACTGCGGCTGGGGCGCCTTAGGTTTTGCTCAATATTTGGAGTGATGTAAAAGGTTACATATCCTAAGTTCCAGACATTATCCATAATGCCTACGTGAGTTTCCTAAACATTCTTTTGCCCACGTCCTAACGAAGTTGGAGACCCTGTTCCAAAAAAAGGTTCTAGCAGCAATTAAGTCCAAGTTTAGTCAAAGACAAGAGTCTCTGACTCCCCAGGCTAGGCTGTCCTCTCAGCTAATGCCTTCTACGCTACCTACTGTTCCTTTACAACCTGTCCTTATATAAATAAAGACCACCACACTGCCTCGTCCCTCAGGGTCAATTGGTCCTAGTGTTCCCTAACCGGTGAATCAGTAGCGATTCCCACCCTTGACAGGTGGGGCTATTCCTAACCCCTTCACCGGGTGCCCTTGAGGAGGACCCGGGGTTTCCCAACAAGCCAATGCCTTTGCTTTATGATCCTGCTCGAGTTTGACAACCAATCAGTGATCCTCCTATTCCGGAAGACGCGGAGACAGGTATCCCTGATCTTTACCAGGTCCCTCAAGCCGGGGTCCTCGAGGTAAATGAGTTAAAACATCTGCGAGCAAAAGATGCTGAAAGGCGGGGAATGGAAATAGTCGTGCCTCCTTTCCCTTCCAGGTCTGATATTCAGTTTTGCGGACAACCCTGCCCCAATATTTTCTGCCACAAAATCCTGGGAGCCTTGGTCAGATTTCTCTAAGCTTGCTGCTCTTAATGCTATAAAGTCCCTCCTCAGTGTGTTCTACAAAGATAGAAACTGTTACTACAGACCCTCAGTCTCGCATGTTACCTTCGATGGAGTGGGACAAGGTCCGTGGGTGGAATGGGCAGTAGAGGCGGCAAAATTTGCTCTAGCCATCACTGCAATTGCCCCAATAAAGTTCCAAATGAGGAACATAGATTTGCTGCTTGTCATATGTGATCTGCACAACAATACAATGATACTTTCACCAAATGTCATAGAAGTAATCAAAGAATGATTAAAGCCGATGGTATTAGTGCCAGTTCTAAAAGGAACCACAGTTTTCCTATCCCGCACGTTTCTTGTTCCCAAACGAGACAGCTTAAAGATGAGACCAGGCAGAGACCTCTCCTCACTCAAAATTACAGATTTTGCATGCTCACAGTGCCTCGGATACGGCTACTCCTTCATCAGGACGTGTGACTGATAACGTTGAACCTCAAGGATGCCTTTTGGCACATAACGTTCTTCACAAGAGATCAAAGATTTCTTACGGACACCTTATCCCGGTGCAAGTGCAAGTCAGTGGAACGGGCACTCACACAAAAAGCTTTCAACAAGCGGATTCACCCCTACATTTCAGCCTAGTACCTCCCGGGAAGGGCCAACCTTTGGGGTGACACCTTATCCCGGGGCAAGAGTAGGCTACTCCAGTGGTATGGGCACTCAAACAGGAAGCTTTCGCCAAGCCGACTCTTCCTTCCCATCCACAAGTAGAGCTTTTGGCATTCCACACATTAGCAAAGACCCCTCAATCTATAACCCGGTGGTCAATAACCCCGGCGCAGGGACTGGCCGCTTTTGCGGTCAATTCTCCCTACCGACAATTCCTTGAGACCTCTGGTGAACGCTTCTAACTAGCGCCAGAGCTACGACTGTAGACATCACTATACCAAACACCTATGAGATGTACAGTTTATCTCAGGTTTGTGTGATTCTACACAATTTTCTTATACAGTATACGACTACACTACGTTCTTGTATAGTATAGTAATAAAGGGAAGGTCCATATGCAGCCAATAATGACTACAAACATAATTGTGGAAATTCCCGGCGCGACCGAAGCCGCTCCAAGGACAACACGCAGCTGCATGCACGACCTCCCGAAATCCATCCTTCCGAATCCTCCCTTCCTCGCGAGGACAGAGTCCACCTGGCCAGGCTGAGATGCAGACACCATCCAGCTCTCCTGAGCTATCAGAAGAGACTGGATGACTCCGTTGTCGACGCCTGCCCGGGATGTAACACAGCACCCCATACCATTAAACACATCATAGAAGACTGCATTTCACACAACCACTTACGCCAACAACACAATCTACACTCAATGAGAGCTCTGTGGGAAAGCCCGATCGTGGCCATGGCCTTTCTCACGGACTCGGGGCTGTTCGGCCAGGCAGCTTAGGGAACAACAACAACAACAACAACAAACATAATTGTAAGCTGATTATAAACAATTATCAATTATTAATTAACAAAATTGGAAGGAAAATATCTGCTAACTTTGTATTGCAAATATATGTTATGGGTGATTTTAAATATATAATACAAAGGTATGCATTGGCCAAAGTATGTGTCAGCTACAGAACACAGGGTCACCCAGCTACCTGTTCCCTCCCCCAGGCATGACCCTCAGATGCACAATCAGACAAGGGTCTAGTGTGTCACTTTGCGCCAATTTGGCCCACACAAGAGGGATACAACCGCCTGAGCCTATAGTGCCCGTCTCCAGTGGAATTTCCAATCTCTCAATTCCTCTTGGACCAAGCTGGAAGCCTTCAGATTTCTCTAACTTTTGCATTATGGACGTTTTCCGGGCCAAATGGCTAAAAGAAAAATACGATCCTATCTTACACCCTAAATCGAAGGCCTAATAGTTGGTAACCACTATCAGGCAATAGGCGTCACACTGAAAGAGTTTTACTACCATGACTAAGTAAGAAGACAAAGGATTTTTCTTCAAAAGTAAATAGTACGAGTTGTATGTACTGCAGGAGTCTGGTTCTCCTTTCCTCCTTCGGAATCTCCAAAAGGAATAAAAAGGGGGGGGGGGATGTAGAACATAAATAAGTATACGAAGACAAAGAGTTTTCTTCTATAAGGAATAATTACGAGTTGTATGTACAGTGAACCCTCAAACTACGCGTGGGATGCATACTGTGCTGTCGGCGCGTACGTTCGTTTGCGCGTACATGGGAGTTAAATATAAATGGGGAAAATAGGTATTGGTCTGGGTCCGACCGAAAGTTGTACTATTTCTACCTTTCATCACCTAAAATCCACAAATATATAACATATTACTGTACAAATATGTTTTCATAACCTAATCTACCACACAAAATACATTTAATGTATACAAATAAGACACAAATGTAAATTAACTCACACTGGTAGTGGTTGAGCAATGCCGAATCTGCGCCATCGATCGATAGCACTGCGCCCGAAACGGATCGACCGAAATAATAGGCCTAGCCGCCTTGGCTTACTGGTAAAGTTTTGAGTCGAAAAGTAATACACCCTGTATAGCCTATAGTTTCTTATAGCCTACATAGTGTCAAGTGAGATAGTTCAATAGCTCATATACATATTAAAGAATTGGCTTCACATCATTTAGCCAGGGGAGAGCAGTGGGCTTTGAAGCGACTTTCGAAAGAATTGTAAACAATCTCGCCTCCAACTACCGAACAGAAACAGATTTTCCATTTCCGATTTTGTTAGCTCAATAAATGATACATGCAATGTAAAACGAAGAACAGTCTTTTAATAGATTCATAATATCCTGTTGTGCTTTATAGATACATAATAGTTTGGTACGGGAGATGTGTCTCTCTCCACAGTCAACAGTGACGACGTTGGAGGGCTTGGCGTCACGTCAATATGGCCGCCCGAAACTCTCCCAACAGATACGAATCGACTCACGCTCGGCGCGTACATTCGAATAATTGAGCGTACTTTTCGATTTGTTGCCTCAATTGTGGTTCAAGCGTAGGTTTGATTACGCGTAGATAAATTGCGCGTAATTTGAGGGTTCACTGTACTGAAAAAGTATGAACAAATAGTTCATTTTTTGGTTTTTATACCAATGCAAGCAAGAAATGCGCTTGCTAACTTGTTGCACAGCTTCAGGAGCATTATAGTATGAGATGTTTTGACATTAAAGCATCCTTTCATACAAATTTTTACATCTTGTTCTCCTCAACACATTTTAAGTTATGACTATTCTTCCATCTTTCCTTCTTTATGAGGCTTCCCAGTACAGGTATACCCGCCTCTTCTTTCTCTAATACAGTAATTTGAATTTCTCCCGGTGTCAGCCTATCTGTTAATTGGTTCTCTCTGGATACGTTGAGCATCTGATATCCCACCTCCGGTCGTGATATTCTAGGCTCTTCGTCATTGACGAAGGAACCAATACTAAATTACGGGTTTGACAACCCGTAGGGAAGGAAGGAAAACCTTCTATTTAGGAGTGGTTCCGTAGTCAATGACGCAAAGGTTCCCTCCCACCTTCCCCTTCCCATGCACATGCCCAACTTGATATAACATTTGAGGCAGATAAACACGCTAGAAAATCTGGCATCACGTGCAAGGGAAGCATGACGACAGCACAGCTGGAGGGCTGAGGCACCGGGAGATTTGAAATGATAGATTCTTCTTTAAAATTTTATTTCTAGTGGTATTCATTTTCAATGATGAGCCCTTGGTAAAATTTAATGGGTATTAACCAAGGATTGTTTTTATGCTACTATATATACGCAACGGTTGTGATAAGAACTCCGGGGAATCCCGAACGGGTCCCGGAATCTCAGCCAAAATATAGTATAGGCTCTTCGTCATTGACTATGGAAGCACTCCTAAATAGAAGGTTTTCCTTCCTTCCCTACAGGTTGTCAAACCCGTAATCTATCTATCTAATGCATCTATCTATCTCCCTTATACATTAACATAACTACGTCTTATTTGGACTTTTTGTAATCTATGAATAATTTCTAATGCGATGGAATTGAAAAATATAATATCCTTCCAGTACATAGATAAACAAGAAATAAGAAAGTCGACAAAAGATACCCCCCGAGAGGCGCCGAGCTTCCGAGCGTTGGAAGATTTGCATTTTCTTTATTTATTGTTTTTTTCCCACAGTATATTTTCGCCTTGAAAGTGTGTCTCTCACAAAATGATGGGGAAATATTGTAACATGTTTTTAATTGACATTTGTGTAATTTTTACTGATTATGAGTGGTGGAAAACTGTTTTCTTTAATTCCATCATATTGGAAATGATTCACAGACTACTGTATATAGAGACCAAATAACATACACTTTTAAGTGTGTTCAATAGTTTTGCAGTATCAATGGGGTCATAACTTCTTCTCTACTTTCTGGTCTATTGAACCATAATAAAGAGAGGGGAGGGAGGGAGCGTCCCCGACAGTGACAACCAGTCTGATGATGATAATCATATGATGGACAATATTTCTGTGTTCTCTGGTTTCGATGAGGACGATGAACATGCTGGGGAACATGGAGGGGCTGATATGCGAGCTGTAGCACAAGGCTTATCAACTTCATCACAGTAACGGGGTCGGGTTTGGGGCCGGGACGGGGCGGGGGAAGGGTCCGAAGGAGTACAGCGGGCGGGATATCTACCGAACACATCTATCCACACAAATAGGTCAATAACAGTACAAAACAGTCCTTATTGATGCTTAATGTATTCTATGTTTTGTCATAAATTATGTTGGTGGTATAATGTAATATAAGTTGGCTGAAGGTAGGCAAAAAGGGTCAAAAGGGGGACTTTGGGAAAGAGGCTGGAACGAATTAATTAATTCCCATAAGGCCTGTTATTTTTAAAACACGGTTTTGATATAAACGGTACGTACACGGTACGAATTAACCGTGTATATCGAGACCTGACTGTAATGGAAAAGGATGTTAAACCAATGTATGTACTGTACTGGTTTATATGTATTCTCCCCTCTCTTCTCTCTATCTATCTATTGATTGGCCTGAAAGAATCACCTCCATATGCTTCCATAATCTGAGTCAATTTGTTGGAACACTTAGCTTGTTCCTGTTCAAGGGGAGGGTCGCTTGCCCAACCATCTATTGGTGTGTATAGAGTGTGGGGGTGCATGTGGATTATTATTGTACTGTTGGAATAGCTATGGATGTGAATGTAAATTATAACCAGTGTAACAAGGTTGCCCATGCATATCAGTTGCTAGCATATTCTTGAGTACATGCCCTCGGATCAATAAACCTTTGAGCGGGCGTTTGGAGGCGAACCCCGAACTTCCCACATTCTTATCTAGTATGTCACCACTCAGACACACAGGCTCTCTCTCTCTTTTATCCTATTACTGTAATGTTCTCTCTCGGACAGATACTTCCTGGATGAGTGTGACAACAACTGCCGCACCTACTTGGAGAGTTCCCGCATTGCTGCCTCCGACTCTGTCACCTTCCTGGCCCAGTCTGCCGCCCTGGTGATGAAGACCAGCTCCGCCTCCACCTCCTCATCACCCCCGTTAGTCCGCAGCCCCACACCACCCATCATCACCATCACACCGGACTCCAAGATGTGACACAAAACAACAGAACAGTCACAGAAATAGTGTGTGAGTGTCAGCAATAGTCAAGGAAATATGTTTGCAGTTTGTAATGATGATAAAGAGATATTCAAAAGTTGTACTGTACTGTTATATAGCGTTTGTTATTATCATCATCATTATCACATCGGATTCCAAGATATGACACAAGCAGCATCACTATCCACTTTATAAAGGGAATATAGTAGTCAGGGAATAACAAGTGTTCTTTTATTTATAAATTATTATTTTGCTTAAGCGTTGTTTCCACATAGTGATTTTGATAAGTTGTTTTGTCTTTTTACTGTGTTCGTCCAAGTTTTGGTTTGTTTATTTTGCAAGTTTTACATTATAATATATATATATATATGTATGTATATAAATTATATATACTGTATATACCTGTGTGTGTATATATATATATATATACTGTATACACAGTATATATATATATATATATATATATATATATATATATATATATATATATATATAATTATATATATATATACAGTTGGTCCTTCGGTAACGCGGCCAATGTGTTCTGGTTACCTCCCGTGTTCGCAAAATCCGCGTTACCGAACCCATATGTTTACATGTTAAAGGTACCTTGGTGTTCTGGGGATTTCCACAAAGTCCAATTTTTCTCTATAGAAGCCTATGTTATAATAATTAAATCAATTGTATAGGTTATTTGACATGTGCAATGAGTTGATTTGCCCATTGCAACAACTCTTACCTCTGAATAAATATTTTGTTTAGGCTAGGCAGCTAGGCTAAGGAAAGAGAGTCACAGCAGTAGCCGACATTTTTCGATCGAAGCTCTGAAATCCCTCCATCATATTTCTCACCTCACACAATAACTACACAATGTAGGGTGTTCTAGTCTTCACCCAACGCACTGCGACAACCATATCTTCATATGGTATGCATAAACATTTGGTTAGGCCATTTATTTGCAGAGATATGAGCATCGGCATATTACGAAAACCGTAGCTTCGGAATTCCCGCATAACTCGCCGTCTTATTATTTCTCACCTCACACAATAACTACACAATGTAGGGTGTTTTAGTCTTCACCCAATGCACAACATATCTCATATCTACCTCTGGTAGGCATAGACACTTGGTTAGGCCATATATTTGAAGAGATATGAGCTACGAAAGTCGGGAGTAAAGGTTCGGAGCCCAGCTGGACCCCGCGCCAGTGTAAGTATTGACCGTGTTAGCAACATTTTGGATATTTGGGGTGTACCGCGTGCCACCAAAACCGCGTTTCCAATACACGCGTTACCGGAGGACCAACTGTATATATATATATATATACAGTAGGGTCTCGTAAGATGCGAGTTTATGGTCGATGGATGCGTCCGCATCTTACGATTTCGCATCTTACGATCACGTAAAAATACGGAAAAACGTCCCGCCTAAGGCTCGCATTTAAACATTTTTTTTCGCATCTTTAGGTTTCTCCTCAGATTTAGCCCACTTTGAGCCTCCGATTCGCAAATTATGGTCATTCTCGCATCTTAAAATAATTTATTTATTATTTGGGGGTCCTCGCATCTTATGCGAATCGCATCTTAAGATCTCGCATCTTACGAGACCCTACTGTACTGTATATATATATATATATATATATATATT